>APFE031357309.1:0-21493 GCA_000404065.3 Pinus taeda | reverse complement strand
TAAGAAAAAATTGATTTCATTAGGAGCACTTGATTCAAATGGATATAAAACTGTAATTCAAGGTGGAGTAATGAAAATTTACAAAGGCATTTTACTAGTTATGAAAGCTAAGAAAGTAGGAAATCTATTTCAGTTAGAAGGAGGTACAAGGTCAGATTTTGTGTCTACGGTGTCTAAACATGACAGTAGTTCCATTCACTTATGGCATCAAAGATTGGAGCATTTGAGTGAAAGAGGGTTGAAAATTTTGGCTGATCGCAAGTTACTTCCAAATCTGAAGTCTGGAAAATTAGATTTCTGTAAGCATTGTCTATTTGGAAAACAAATTAAACAAAAGTTTAAAACAGGCAAACATACTAGTAAAGGCATACTTGATTATATCCATTCAGATGTTTGGGGACCAGCCCCTACAACCTCATATGCTGGTTCTTCTTATTTTGTATCATTTATTGATGACTTTTCAAGGAAGGTGTGGGTCTACATGTTGAAAAGAAAGTCTCATGTTTTTTCAGTTTTCAAGCAGTTTAGAACATTGGTAGAAAACAACACTGGTAGAACAATAAAATGTTTAAGAACTGACAATGGTGGTGAGTTTACTTCCAAGGAGTTTGACAGCTATTGCAAGGATGCAAGGATCGAGAGGCATAAGACCACGATTTATACTCCTCAGCAAAATGGAGTTGTTGAACGCATGAACATGACTCTTCTAGAGAGAGCAAGGAGTATGCTGAGTAACAGCAGGTTGCAAAAGGAGTTGTGGATGGAAGCGGTGGCAACAGCTTGTTATGTGATAAACTGATCTCCATCGACGGTGATAGACTGCAAGATTCTGCAAGAGGTATGGAAAGGACACCCTTGTGACTATTCTAAACTCAGAGTGTTTGGTTGTGATGCATATGCTCTAGTGCCTAAACATCAGCGAACTAAGTTATATCCAAAGTCTAAAAGGTATATCTTTGTTGGGTATGGTGTTGGAACAAAGGGATATAGATTGTGGGATCCTACTACCCGCAAAATCATCATCAACAGAGATGTAAAGTTTAATGAATCCTCTCTTATACAGTTAGATGTAGATAGTAGATTGAAACGGGATGATGTATCTGACTTTCAGCACATTCAGTTTGACAACATTTCTAATGATAGTCATAATGACCATAGTTCAGATTCTAGTCATGAACAGGTTTCAGAATCAGATTATGAACAGGGTTCAGATGGAGGACATGAACAGGTCTCAGATGGCAATCATGATAGACAACCCATTGTGGAAGCACCAGAAACTTTCTTAAGGAGATCTACAAGGATCAAACGTCGTCCAAGAAGGTATGATGATTCAGTTGCTTTGATCGCTAATGATGATGAACCTTTGTCTTATCAGGAAGCTGTAGAAGGTTCAAATAGTGACAAATGGAAAGCAGCCATGAAGGAAGAAATGATGGCCTTGAGTAAAAATGGCACATGGGATTTGGTGGAGCTTCCGAAAGGCAGGAAAACTGTGGGATGCAAGTGGGTGTTCAAGCTGAAACGGGTTGTGAATGATACAGAAGACAGGTACAAAGCGAGATTGGTTGCAAAAGGGTTTTCTCAGAAAGCTGGCATAGACTTTCATGAGATTTTTTCGCCAGTGGTTAAAATTGTTTCAATTAGAATTGTGTTAGCATTAATAGCTTTGTTTGATTTGGAGTTGCAGCAGTTAGATGTTAAGACTGCATTTCTACATGGTGATTTAGATGAGGAAATATATATGGAACAACCGGAAGGGTTTGTTCAGCATCGCAATGCGAAATTTGTCTGCAGGCTCAAGAAGTCATTATATGGCCTGAAGCAGTCGCCTCGGCAGTGGTATAAGAAGTTTGATTCTTTCATGTTGAGTCAGAAATATGTTAGAAGTGAATATGATCATTGTGTTTATTTTAAGCAATTGAAAAATGGCATATTCATTATCTTAGTATTGTATGTTGACGATATGCTTTTAGCAAGCAAAAGCATAGAAGAAATCAACAGGTTGAAGGCTCAGATGGCAAGGACATTTGATATGAAAGATCTAGGAGCAGCAAGACAGATTTTGGGCATGGAGATTTTCAGAGACAGGAGCAATGGTAAGCTATGGCTATCACAACAAAAGTATATTGAGAAAATACTTTTGAGGTTTGGTATGGATAATGTGAAGCCTGTTTCAGTCCCTTTAGCTTCCCATTTTAAGCTTTCTTCGAGTTTATTTCCTAATACAGATGAAGAAAAGGATTATATGTCTCGAATTCCATATGCCAATGTAGTAGGGTGTTTAATGTATGCGATGGTTTGTACTCGACCAGATATTTCACATGCAGTTGGGGTTGTCAGCAGGTACATGGCAAATTCGGGTAAAGAACACTAGTCAGCAGTGAAATGGGTGCTTCGGTACTTGAGAGACACAAGTAGTTATTGTATTACTTACAATAAGAGTAGTGAATTTGTTTGCGGATATGTTGATTCCGATTTTGCAAGTGATTTGGATAAGAGAAGGTCAACTTCAGGGTACGTCTTTACTCTTGCAGGTGGAGCTATCAGCTGGATGTCAAAGCTACAAAACGTTGTTGCTTTATCCACTACTGAAGCAGAATACATTGCTGCTTCTCATGCTTGCAAAGAAGCGATTTGGTTGAAAGGTTTGTTTGGTGAATTTGGTAGGTTGCAGGACAGCGTCAAATTATTTTGTGACAGTCAAAGTGCAATACATTTGGCTAAGAATCCGGCCTATCATAGTAAATCAAAGCATATACCAATCAAGTACCATTTTGTAAGACAGGTTATCACCGAAAGGGGAGTCTCTCTTGAAAAGGTGCATACAAAGGAGAATTGTGCAGACATGTTTACAAAACAAGTTTTGTTAGAGAAGCTACGCTGGTTTTTGGCTTCTCTTGGCTTGCAGAAAAGATAAAATATAATAACAGGGCATCAGGCTAATTGTTGTCAAGGTGGAGATTGTTGAGATTTTCTGTTTTGCATAAGATAGGCAAAATCTCAGTAGATGACAACAATAGGAATCAGTTCCTAGATTAGCTCCAGGTTGTTGGGAGATGATTAATGCCTCCTATATTTGATGAAAGTGAGTTAATGAGGTTGTTAGATTCCCTTTGCTATAAAACAGGCAACCATTCGGATTGTTTGCAATGAGGGTGAGAGTTTGTGAGGATTTAATTATGTAATCTCCTGTTTGATTAATAAGATTTCCGATGCCTATGGTGTGTGGACGTAGCCCAGATTGGTTGGGTGAACCACGTTAATTGTTGTGTCTTTATGTGCATGATTGGTTTGTTGAGTGTTTGCTTTAGTTTGCTGTGCATCTGATCTCCAACATTCACGACTTTCCATTTGTCTCAATAGTCAAACTTAAATGTTTCTCTAAGCTCTAATATTAATTGAATTTAGGCAAAAGATTCACTTATGCCAAGTTTTGTTTTGGTGTAATTTTATTAATAACTGTTATTTTTTTCAATAAAATTAATATATTTTAAAACAATATTTCATTAGAATTTAATATATTTTAAAACAATATTGTGGTTTCTTATAATTTAAAAAAAAAAAAAAAAAAAAAAATTTAATCTATCAATAAATTTGATGGCTTAAAAGGACTAGTTGAAAATTTATAAATTACACACTTCAAACTTATAAATTTAAGACAACCAATTTAATAATAATTATTCGACCTTTCGTATTATAAATCTCGTTTCATATTACCCTGTTAAGTACTCACAATTACACAACTGTACATTGATTCATTTTATGCCTTTTTTAATTATTTTAATTATTTTTTAATCATTCATATATATGGTTATTATTTATACAGAAAATGCTTGTAGAATTGAGACTTCTGTGATTTATCATGGTTATAAGGAGAGCTTCAGCGTAAATTTGCATCGCCGCATCCTTTTTAGAGAAACAACTAGTATTTTAAAATCTTTTTACAACACTCAATTATAGATTAACATGGTGAAACTTTTTGAAATATCTTTCAACGTACTATTACTATTGGCATTGGCATTTTTTTATTATTATTCATTGTATTTTTCATGCTGGTGTTAATAATTAATTGTTATAGTCCTTTGCTTTTGCTGGCTCCAATAAGATTCGCCAGTCTTATTATGCGTGTCAAAGTAATGTATTACGCTTTGAAATTGTTTAAAAAGGCATGTGATCATTGTATGGGAAATCTCGTTGTGCTTTAAAATTGAATGGGAAAGTATTTGATACATTTTTATTAATGAAATGAGTTCTTTGTTACCAAGCTTATTTATATGGGTAGATTCTTGCCTACAAGAAGGATTTTCTCAAAAATATTTTTATTCTTCTGATAAATAAGCTTTTGTATGTAAGTAGCAGAATGTTGAAGGTTAAATTCAACATTTTTGTCATTTTAGATACAATATTTTATCAACTGCCAAATCATCTAAAATACTCCTCATCTAAAATCATTATTTTTACATAATTTTTTGAATAATATATGAAATTTGAAACTCTTTCTTGATGATTGGGTCTTTTTGTGACATTTTAGTATGATTTGTCTTTTTGTAGATAGGAATATATTTAATTTAGCCATTCTCTTTGCTACAAGAAAAAATATCACTATAAATAACATAGAAATGGTGAACTCATCAAATTCTATTGCCATGCATCATAAAAATGTTCAAATCAATAAATTCATCAATTGCATGATGATCAATTTTTGGTGTCGTTTATGATCAATTGGAATGGGAAATATTTTTATGTTGTAACCTAGGTCTCATGTTCACATATAGCTTGTGGGATGAAGATTTATTAGTTCATGATTCACTTGGTTTTATTCAAAATATTTTTTATATGCCTAACCTAAAGTGCTCTCAACTTCTATTGTTCACCAAAAAAATTCTATAAATATGTTTATGTTCCATTTAATACGTTATTTAAAAATTATTCCAATCACTCGTAAAAAGAAAAAATCATTAAAAATTATTTTAATTACATGTTCCGTTCTAATAAACAAATCACAAGAGTTGACTTTACAATAAGCAACCATCGGTATTAGCAGTAAAGATCAGTAAAGATTAACTTCCACTTCTATTTCCATATAAAGAGTCAAATTATAGTTTATGAATATCTCCACCTTTCAATTTTCAACATTATGCGGAAATGAAAAATTTTACTTATGTTACAATTAGAAGGAAAGAAAAATAACAATTATAATATTTAACATTTAATATAAATATTCAACATTTTTTATAGAATGTTTAGATTTTTTTATTGTCTTTTAAAAATTACTATTATTATATTAATCCTTGTATCTAAGATTTTCTATAACTTAATAAAATAAATTTTACTACTTGAATAAAAAAAAAACATTTTTGTTTTGTAATGCTTGTTTTAGTGAAGTTTATTATTGTAGTTTTGCTCACCACACTTAAATTGCATTTATTTGTAAACTATAATATTTTTGAATTAAAATTTATGCAGTGAAAATTTTATTTTTATTTTTAAAATTATATTTTTCCTGCACTTTAGAATAAATTTTGTTATGTCTTCTACATTTTTACATTTTTTAGGCATTATAAACTACATTTTTATAATGTTAAAATCTAAAAAAATTAAATATATATATTTTCATTTATAAAAGTTAATTATATATTATATTTTCTTCCAAATATCTTACCATAAATTATGAAAGTTAATTATAGATTATATTTTCTTCTAACTATCTTATAAATTATATTGGTTTCCCATTATAATTAATGTGTTATACTTGGAAAAAAATAAATTCAAATCCAATTATTTATATCACTCTTTTAATGTTATTTATTAAAATATTATTAATAACTTTTTCTATATTACATATTCTTTTTATAACATCTAAAATATTTTATATATATTCTGTTAAGTCTAAAAAAGTAATCTTCTCATATCATAAAGTAACATATAACTTAAATACCTACGCCTAAAAATACTTTTATCATATATGTCATTCTTGTATCCATAAAACAGATCTAATATAAAGCTTACTACCTTCCTACCCTGTTATGTGTTACGGAGAGGGAAAAAAGAAAACAGGCCCGATCATTTATATCAGCGGTTATTATATTTAAAATAATACAAATCCTGCTCCCTTCCTACCATGCTCTGTGTTACAGAGAGAAAAGAAAGAAAACGAGCCAAAACAAATCATTTATATTAGTGGTTATTATGTTATTAAGATATTAGTATGATACTTTTCATATTTACAAAAAATTATATTAGTATGGATTACTTTCTTTAAGTTATTTAAGTTATATTTTGTTGAGGATAATTGTATTAATTTTTATTTTAGTTATAATGTTTATTTTATATAAGATTGTTTTTTAATGTTAAATATTATTTATATATTAAATATAGTGTTTTTTACTATTTTGTTAGAAAAATTAGTAATTAGGTTGGTCTTGTATTTAATGACACAGAATTAATTTTAACTTTTACTATTATAATTTCTAGGTGGGTCTATTTTATGAGGTAGTTATTGGTTAAAATTTTTGAAGGATTTAAACATGAAACTTTATACTCAGATTTCTTTTACATTTGAATGGACTATGCAAGTAAGCTCCCCTAAGAAGTGTATTACTCCTTAAATATTAATATGAGTCATTCAATGCAATTTAATGATCTTATTACTTTTAAAATGACACAGTATTACTAAAGTTAATCTCTTAATTTACAAATCTCTAACATAATCACTTTTTAATTTAATATCAACTTCTTAGATTTCACAAATATTTATATCAACAACATAAATTTATTATTTTCCTAATATACCCATATATCATACTATTGAAATAAATTACAATATCAACTTTAAATATAACATACTCTTTGAACTATGTTACATTATCAAGTTCAAATATAACATATATATCTTCATACATCTCAAAAAATATTAAATTTATGGTTATTCATTTTTTACTTTTGAATTCACAATGTATGAAATTTTTTTTATACTGAATCTTTTTAAATGTTATTAATAAAATCTCACTCTTTTCAATAACCATGACCTAGGGTAGTCGTGGTTAAGGTCAATCACTGCTAACTAATGTCAATCATCTTAAACCATACCTAACCAAAGTCAACAATAATTATATTTAACTATAGTCATGATCAATCATAGTCAACAATTTCATGGTTGACCAAAGGTCAACCACAACCAACCATGGTTATGGTCATGATCAACCATAGTCAACCATGCTAAATCAAGGTCGTCCATAATCAACAATAATCAGCCATGACATGGTCATGGCTATGTTCAAACATGTTCAACATAGTGGATGAAAGTACATCAAGGTCAACCAAACTTAATTATAACCATTTGTTGACTACCATGTTCAACTATAGCTAATCATGGCCAACTAAAAGTTTGCATTGTAATACATGGTCAACAATGTCACCCGAAGTGACACACAGTGAAATGGTTATTTACAATCAATATATTCCAACCATAGTCAAACATAGTTGACCAACTTTAATCATAGAATTAAGCATAATTAATTAAATCAATCCTAATCAATCAAATTCAACTTTAATTATTAAAATAATAAGAGTAAAACATATTCACTCATAATCAACTATTACTAATCAAAATTAACAATAATCAAGCTATTACTAATCAAAATTAACAATAATCAAACATCAATATGGATAATAAAGTGTAATCACATTGCCTATACACTACTGTGCTCAACAATATGATAAATCATGATCAACTGTATCACACATATTTTATTATCAATTATATTTATTTTATTATTAATTATGTTTTTCTAATTACTTTTATAACTCTATCACTAATGGAACCGAGAAGCGCATTTTAATATTTCTCATATTAACTAAAATAAAAAAATCTAAAAACTAATAACTATATAAAATATTTAAATAATATCACTTTATAAAAGAAATTAAATCTCATATCAAATCGTATTTAAAATAGATCTATCCTGATTATACTCTCTTTCCGAACACATATAAACTATCTACAGAAAACTCTTCTCCTTCTCATGTCTTCGTACTCCGCCTGTCCATCTACATTTGTGGCTTTCCCATTCATTCAAATGCGCTTCAGCGGGTTGCTTTCTCAGAATCTAAGAGTTGATAAATCATCGTGAGCTATATTTTCTGAACAGGTTTCAATAGACTTCATGCCCCATTGGAGCTGACCTCTATTGCCGGGTAGGAACTAAAATAATATCACGTGAAGAGACACACTCAAATCGTATCCCCATGCAAGGAAATTGTAATTATATCAACTACTGACCGCTTTTCCGGTGTGCTTGATTTTTCTTTCTGCATTTTAACCTGACCTTTTTCTGTCTCAGATACCTGGCCAAAGCCTTTATCCAAGTGAGTGTTCACAGCCGTCATGATTGCTCAGTCGAATGTTCAGTAGTTTTGCATATGTTTGACCCCGGAACTTTCGGTATTGCCAATATCAAAGCTGTGATTTTCAAACGACTCAATTTCTGTTGTCACAGAACCAATCTCGCTTTTCTCGGACTCCAATATGGCGTTCTGGCAACTGTGCTCGTCAGGGGTTGAATTTTGATAGGCAAATTGCTCGTCAAGGAGTGATTTGTCAGTCAAATACACTTTAAAATATTATAAAACCGTCCAGAAGTTGACTTGAAATTATATAAAACAGGTCAGGAAGGGTGAAAAACGTGAAGTTTTTATTGCAATTCCAATACTGCAAGGGGTAGAATTTTGATAAGCAAATTATTCGTCATAGAGTGA
Source organism: Pinus taeda (assembly GCA_000404065.3). Taxonomy (NCBI): domain Eukaryota; kingdom Viridiplantae; phylum Streptophyta; class Pinopsida; order Pinales; family Pinaceae; genus Pinus; species Pinus taeda. The sequence continues at coordinate 12,736 of APFE031357309.1, read as the reverse complement.
TATGTTCGTCCAATACAGTGTAAAATATTATAAAACGTACAAAATTTGACTTTAAATTATAAAAACAAGTTAGGAATGCGCTCTCTCCGTTAATGGCAGTCTAGAAGAATGATCCAATGCTCTCTATGTGTTTCGTGGTATTTTCTTAAATCTAGCCATGTATCTATTTACTAACACCTGCGGGTTTTGGTGTAATCAGAGCCAAAGGTCTCAAGCTCGAAACACACCTAGCTCGCCTTGGGGGAGATTGTTGCGCTCCGGTTAATGGTGGTGTAGAAGGATGATCCAACGCTCCCCGTGTGTTTTGTGGCATGTGCTTAAATGTAGCTATGTGTCTATTTACTAACACATGATGGTTTTGGTTTAACGGCAATTGTGTTTTGTGGCATGTGCTTAAATCTAGCTATGTGTCTATTTACTAACATATGCTGGTTTTGGTTTAACGGCAAACATGACTCCAACAAAAACGTCAATATTTTTTTAAAATTCCAAGGTGGAGAAATCGCTTGGACGGCCGAAAGTCGTAGTAATGGGCAAAAAAATTTCAAAAAATCTTGTAGAGGTAGTGTTTGAATGGGGTTTTTGATGGTGGAAATGGATTCAGCACCATCAAAAACATTTAGGACACCTAAAATTTTAAAGTTTAACAACTATAACTTCGATTTAAAAAAGTCTTTGCTAGATTTTCTCTAAATATAACTGAAATTTCCATAACTTTCCAAACAAATCCTCCGGCTGGTTAGACTAAGGCTTCTTCATCTGCCCAAATATGTTTTTGACCGTACTTAATGCAAAAACAGCTCTACAATTCGTTCGGTTGCCTCCATCATTTAGCCAATCACCATTATTTTATACTAAAACAAGTGTGGAATTTTTTACATGTAAGTGGTTGTTGAATTGAATTATGTTAGGGGGCAGTTTAGATTCTCTGCTTTTTGCAAAAGTATCATTGGAATCCTGGAATCCGCCACGTGATTTTTGCTGAAAAAGTTAATTTTTTATTATTCAAATTGTATTTAAACATTTGCAATTAATTCATAGATAGATTGAATGTTTAGAATATCTTTAATATATGCGATTTCAGAAAGTAATATCTATACTTTTATCAATTGTCTTAATATATGTGATTTCAGAAAGTGATATTTACACTTTTAAAGATGGTTTTATTTCTTTGCGTGGTTTTTTGTGGTCCGAGCTTGTTCATATTCTTGTGTTTATTGTTATATTTATTTACATCTTAAGTCGTATATTTGCTATTTATTTCTGGACCTCCCACCAGCGCTCACATGCATTCGGAGATTGAGACTTTTTTTTAGCATAGTTTTCTTTTCTCACTTGATAGTTGCTCTGGTTTGGTGTCCGAGGTTATTTGAACTCTCTTCATTTCATTAATCCTTTTTATATTTCACAGTCTTAGTTGTCGTGTCGGGGATATATGGTGGACTTGCACCTTTGTTGATGTGATGGTGTGTAGTTTTTTCCATGTTTTTGTTCTGTCGGCATTGGATACTCTGGTATTTCACTCCACTACTAGGCAGTTGCACTCGGCTTGCTTGCTCTGTGTTTTCCGACAAACTATTCTAGTACTCTCCCAGTGTCACGTTGTTCCAATGCAGTAGGTGGCTATTTACTATCACATTCAATTGACACAAGTCCTATAGATCTTTCCTCTTCTCAGATCTGCCTTACATTGTATTGTAGCCCATCTTGGTTTTAATACCTCCCCTATCTCGAGTTATTAGTTCTGACCCTCTATTATTAGTTTATTCTTGAGTGTGATTTCCCGCGTCGGTACAACTACACTGAAGTGCAGTTGGTATCAGAGCTAGTCCGAAGACTTGGAGGAGTCTTGCAGGAAGCTAGGTGAAGCAAGTGTGCATACACTTGGAAGCCAGTGACAGTGAAGCAGGTACTTGCAAGTGAAGGAAATTGTTTAACATACAAGTGGAACAAGAGCTGGCTCATGATTACAAGGAACTTGGTGAAGCTGGTGAATGGTGAAGCAGGTTTAGCAGAGGTGAAGCTTAGTGCTTAGGCCAAGCTGAACGACAAGGCATGGCAGGTTTGGAAGAATGCGAAGGGAAGCTCTTACTTACCTTATATAGGTTGAAGCGGATGAAAGAAGAGAATCCTTGGATTCGAAAGGAACTTGAAGTCTTGGAAAGGAATGTTGAACACGAACTTCTTCAACTTGGTTGGACAATGGAGCAGGATGAAGTTGCAGATTGTGCTAACAAGGAAGAGGAAGTCGTGGTGATTGAGGATGTTGCAGATATGACAACGATGGTGGATGAACTTGAGATTGATCAAGTTGGACCAGGATTGTGCGTTTTGTAGACATGGATGGATGAGGATACTCACATGGAGGAACCTCATGATGATGATGTAAGTACTATTGATACTTGTGTCTCATTTGAGCTTTTGGGAGATGAACCATATGTAGGGAAGGGCAAAGTTAGTTTGCCAATGCAAGGGAGCATCTTACCATGGATGTCTATGATGAGACCTTGTATGGAGAAGCAAGGATTGTTGACTGTTGCAGGACTTGTTGGGGTTGTTTTTGACCTTTTGATAGAAGTTGCAAAGGCCCATGACAATGGAGGAACATGATGATCATTGTAGAGGATTGGGTCATGCTTTAGCCACATGGAGAATTGGTTAAGTGCCCAGCATGACTCATGGATAGATTGGAGGAGGGCACACACTTGAGGTATGATGATACTTAGGTGGACTTCTCATGGCTGAGACCAAGAGCAAGTCTTGGTGGAACCTTTAGTGGGGGAGATATGATGGAGAGACTCATGTGATGATGATATGGTTGAATAACTGAGTTCACTAAACCGAAAATTGCAGACTTGGATAATGATGACCAATTGTTGTGATGGGTCTACTTGGTTGGACTACATGGGTAATTTAGTCATGGACATCAGGTTGGAGTCATGGAGAATGGCAGTCTTATGCAGGGACAGTATGCAGGAGCACTTGTAGAGGTGTCACTTATGGGCATCCAATGAGGAGTGCCAAGGTAGGGATGTTATGCAGGAAGATTTGCTGGTATGGCATGGAGATGTTCTACTTATGAGCCGATGGAGAGGTTAGCACTTGAGTACAATAAGGCCATGGACTTGGATGGATTTGTGAGCAGACTATGGAGCATTCCTACTGCATGGAGAGTTGAGTCATCTTGCAGAGACCTTTGGGCCAAGACTTGAATGCTTGCTAAGATGTTGGTTGGAGATGACTCATGGAGCTCATGATGACACGAGGTTGTGACTTTTAAGAGGACTTCATATATGGTGGACTTAGAGGATCTGATGCATTGAGGAGCTGTGTTCAGAGACTTTGATGCAGAATGGGATGCATACTTTCGAGTACATGTATGGGTGTGGCTTGGAAGAGTGACTTGATGTGGAGGATCGATATGAGACACTTTGGAGTGATGGAGTTACAACAATGATGATGCCTTGGTGGCAACACTTGAGCATGGGTTGAGCTGAGACTTAACCACTTTGACACATGGGAGCCGATTGATCTATGATCATGGGCAGCACATGGATAGATGAAACAGGTTCATACTTGTTTCTATGGTAGACTTGAGGGATGGCACATTACAAATATGATGGAGGTTGCTTCATGGACCTGGATGTCGCACATCAAGAGTTGGAGTTTAGTGAGATGATATCTTCACTTTGAGGAGATGGATGTTTTGCAGATGTATGATGATGTTGGGGTAGATGTGGTTGATTTCATTAGTACCAAACATCATGGACAACATATTGCAGATGAGATGGAGACTGCTTCATGGACCTGAGCATGGCTTACACTTATATGGAGATGGATTCTTGATCGTGTTGAGGATGTGACGGGGTGTTCTAAAAAACGAATGATGGTGGCATGAAGATGTGCATTGTCATGGTTTAAGCATGACAGTTGGACTGATCACCCGACTAGTTCAAACATGGGGTCCAGAAGTGTGCAAAGATGTGTTAGCATTATGTTGGAGTATCATGACAGCAGTTCACACAAGGATGACACATGATGAGATTGACATGAGAGATTGCAGGAAGCATGTAGCTTGAGATGGAGGGGCCAGCCTTCCACAATGGGTAGAAGTATGTGGAGATTGAAACAGGGTGGTTGATGGTCATGGATTGAGATAATTTTCCAATGTATGACATACCGATGGGGTGTACGCCTTGGTATGGTGATCTTGGTGACATATGGTTGCCAGGATGAGATATTGTCGAGGATGACAATGATTTCAAGTGGGGAAGGATGTAAGGACTTGCAGTCCAAAACATCACCGCTGGGCAAGTGCGACGAGTTGGTTATCCAAACGAGCGCACAAGTTGGTAAGAGAACTGAGCGAGACACTTGAAAATGTGCGTGCGAAGTGTTGAGTGGTCATACATTTATAATGGACGAGCTGAGCATTCACTACACAAATCCAACGATGGATGATTGTCATTTGGGCGAAGGTTGGTTGAGGCTGACCAAACAAATGGGAAAACGAAGGCGTCAGCCAAGCAACAAAGTGCAGGTCAGCCAAGGGTGGCACGACCGTGCGTGAGGCATATAAATACAACAATGCATTGAGGCATTTGAAGGCAAGCAATTCGAGCATCATTCGAATGCATTCACTCAAGGTTCAAGAAGGAAGTGCGAAGATGTGTAGGTTGTAAAGAAGGCACAGAGTTGATGTGCCCACTCTTGGGTGAACGCACATGATGAAGGCACGGTCTTGGCATATCGAGTGAGGGCACGGGTGAAGGCGCCCACCATTCAGAGGAAACACAGGTAAGCCTCGAGTGAGGGCGCCCGTCGAGTAGAAGCGAACGACACGGGTGTAACTTGGATGACAGCGCCTAACGTTCAGTTGGTGAACATGGGTGACTCATGGGTGAAGGCGCCGGTTGTTTGGTGAACGGATGACTCAGGTGAGCCGCCCGTCGTGCACGAAGAAACAAGGTTCGGTTGAGGAGTGTGGTTGGCAGCTCGTGTGAGGGCGCACCCGCCCAACTCGGGCAAGGAACTTTGGTTGACACATGAAGGTGTGGCAAGTTGTAAAATTGGCTAAGTATGAAACTTGGTGTTTCCAAGTATACTTGTAAAGCTTTGTAAACATTATAATATATTGTATTCGGGCAGACTCATTATTCAGTGAGTTGCCTCTCCCTTTATATTGTGCAATTGTGTTCTCTTTTATAATTGCTAATGATAATGAATGTGTATGGGTGTTCATTGGTATAAAGGAAACATAATAATTACTTGGTTGAGAAACACAAACTAAGTAGGACATATGGTTGGGCGTAGTCCATGAACATAAGTATTGGTGAAAAGAATGTGTTCGATGGTGTCGCACCTCGTCAAGAGCGGTTGAAAGACTACTGTCGGCCTGGGGGCGTGACATCCCCCCTTCTGTACTGGTTTTTGACCTTTATCGATTTAGTGACCATATTACTGGCTTGCAAAAATATACGCTTGTGGGACGTTGGCATTTCTCTGATAAATATGACTCTAATATGCAGTCCTGGATTGAACAGAAGTGGAAGACTATGCTTGGCTATATGCCAACATTTGTGAGGTTGTTGCGGGGATGGTACAACTTCCATTTTCTGAGTAAGGAAGACTTACAAAAGACCAAAGCTATCCCATGGATTGATGTATGCAGTTTCCAGGAACTACATTCCTGGTTTATTGGGTTCAATTCCTTGAATAATACCCTGCAGAATAAACTAATTTGGGTGAATTTTCTTGGTTTGAAGATCAAACATTGGACGAATCATGTCTTGGAGGACATGAAGAATGCAATAGGGAAGTTTAAATATGTTGATCCTTAGTGTTTGCGGGCACCTGATAAGTGGGTCGCATGGATTTTAATCAAAAGAGAATAATGGGGTGAATTCCTGGACCATATTGGTCTCCACTAGGGGGGGACACACCTTACCCAGAGGCTGGATTACTGGGGCATCCCGTTCCACTGCTCCCTCTGTCACCATACGGGGCAAATGGTGGCTAATTTTCCTTGATGCAAGGGTGGATGATATCATGGACATAATCATATGGGGGGATCAAACAAGTTTCATCTAACTGCTGCATATTCTTGGGGTCATGATACTTGCAGCCAATCAGGTATTTTTCATAGATCTCACTCTCAAAAATACTCTGCTCATGGATCTTCACGTGATGGTTTTTATCCTCGTGAGAGTATTTCCCCAGTTTACATTCCATCAACTTCCCATTCTTCTGAGAAATCAGAACCCATCGCCATTCAGCGTCCGGCTCTGCCTTCTTGCACAACCTTCCCAGATTTTTCTCCTCCTTGGAATATTAATCCCAAGTTATATCAGGCACATGATGTCTTGTCCACCTCATATGTAACCCACGTTCCATCTCCCCATCGTGTGCCTAAAACTCAGAGTCCTTGCATCAGCAGCAGCCCTTCGGTTACTCCTCGGCACTCACCTATCAAGTTTGCCAATATTGACTTGGAATCACTACTAAACCGGAAAAGCCTTAATCTCCAGTCACTTACTATCCATTAGTTGGACAACCTTTCCTCCCCAAAAACGAGTCCTACCTCGGCGGGGAACATTACTATTCGGTGAAAGAGTAACTGTGGTAGCCATCATTTTGAGGGTCCTGTCAGAAAGATAATTTCACACTCCCCTATTGAAAACTTCCTTGTCGATGTACTGATTGCTAACATTCCATCTACTCGGGCCCTCGGAGCACTTATGCCCTCAAGGAATGTGCCATGATTGCTATATTATCTCTCAACATCCAGGGTTTGGGAACACCCTCAAAGTTCTTGGGTCTTAGGCAATTATTTCACTATGTTCATCCCTGTGTTATTTTATTACAAGAAACCATGCATTCATTTTCTAGTGTTGTTGTTTATTTCTGGAAAATGTTCCCGCATTGGTATATTTCTGCCACAACCGATGCTGGTCTATCAGGTGGGCTTGTGGTGATAAGGGATTTGCTCTGGGTGTAAGAAAAAACTTTCTCATGCTCGGCCGACATTTTGATTGAGGATTACTTTCATGGGCAACCGGAATGTATACACATTTTGAACCTATATGGTCAATATAGGAACATGATTTCCTTTTGGAAGGAATTGTTCGACTCTGGTATAATGAACCTATCTTCACTGATTATGGCGGGGGAATTTAATTGTACAATCAGTATGGATGAAGTGTGGGGGAGGACAACCAAAGGAGATCCTATTACGGGAATGATTCGTGAGGCTATCATAGATCATAATTTCATTGATATATGTCCACAATCAATCCTCCCTACATGGGATATTGGCAGGAAAGGGGAGGCATATATTGCGAAAAGGCTGGATCAATTCATCCTACATGAGACCTTGATGGATCACCCGGATATTGCATATTTGGAGGTCATTAGTAATTTTCTTTTAGACCATTGGCCTATTGTTTTGCATTGACGGGCGGGGATCCACGAGTATGGTATGCCATTCAAATTCAATCATACTTGGCTCAAAGACCTTGAGTTTAATGATTTTGTAAGCAAGATATGGGCCCAGCCTATTCAACGGGTGGCTTCCCATTAGAACACATATTTGCTAAGTTGGATATTCTCAGGCGGAATGTAAACAAATGGCAAAGATAGAAAACATTGGATTAGCAGAAGGACCTTAAGGAGATCGAACTAGAACTAGAATATCTCCTTCCTCGGATGTCCTCGCACTCACTGCATGAGGATATCAGGACTTGTATTCATACTCTTGAAAGCAAGAAAAAGGATATCTTATATATTATTGAAGCTACTTGGCGTTTGAAGAGTCGAGCTATTTGGATTAAGGAAGGCGACAACAATTCAAAATTTTTTCATAGATATGCGGATCACCAACACAATATAAATTCTATTTGGGAAATACTTCATGCGGAGGGCAGAGTCTTCCAGTCATATGAAGCCATTAGTGGAGTTGTTATTAAACATTTTCAAAAGGCTTATGACGGCAAAGGTGCGGCTGATGGGGAAGTAATGCCATGGGCTTTGGAGTTATTTCCTACCATGTTTAATGTGGAGGATAATGCAAATTTTATTAAAGAAGTCACTGTTGAAGAAATTCTGGAGGCACTTAAATATTTTAAGCGGGATAAAAGTCCTGGCCCAGATGGGTGGTCGGCTGTGATCTTCATACATTTCTATGAAATATTTAAAATTGATCTCTTACAGATGGTGGAGTCATCAAGAACCAGAGGGTAATATTCATCTGTGAATCAATTCAACTTATATAGCACTTATTCCAAAGAAATTTCCATCCTTGACATTTTATGATTATAGACCTATATCACTTTGTAATCTTATTTATAAGATTATATCCAAAATTATTGTTGTTCGTATGCGAGGGATTTTGTCAAAGTTTATATCGCCAAAACAATTTGGTTTTTTACCAAATCGAAAAATTCATGATGCTATCGCCATAGCACAGGAGTGCATGCACTCTATTCACACAAAGCATATCAATGCCGGCATTATGAAAGTGGATCTACAGAAAGCGTATGATTGCATTGATTGGGGATATTTGTGAATGTTTTTTATTTTTTCTTTTTTTTCAACTGGTCTGCAATCAAGTGGTGTAAATTGTGTCATGGCTTGCATATTGAACATCAATTATGCAGTTATTATAAATGGCCTTCCCACTCATTTCGTTCGGGCCAGTCGTGGACTGCGTCGGGGCTACTCATTATCTCCCTTACTGTTCGTATTGGTCATGGATGGATTGAGCTTGCAAATCAAGAAAGCGGTGGCGGATGGTCATATACAAGCTTTGGAAATGGGTATGAACATCAAAATCTCTCACAGTCTTTTTGTTGATGACATTCTTATAGTGGCAATGGTAAATTGATTCACTTGGTTGTACCTATTTCATATATTTAACAAATTTGCTATTATATTTGGACTAAGTATGAATCTACATAAATCCATAGTATATCATGATGTTGGTGACTTGGAGGTGGTTGAATATATCATAAATATTTTTGGTATTGAAGCAGAACAAATGTTGCCTGGTATGCAATATCTTGGTTACTATATTAAACCAAACTGTTATAGAAACTCCGATTACCAATGGTCGGTTGATCGTTTCTTCAATAGGGTTGCTGGATGGGAATTTCGTTGTTTGTCTCTGGGGGGTTGTGTTATCCTCACACGGGCTGTGCTCACTCAACTTAGGGCATACTAGGCTCATTTATATCAAATTCCAATGGCTATACTAAAAAGCATCAACTGTATCATTGCTAACTTCATATGGTCAGGTTGTAATGATAGCCATAAAATTCACTTTGCCAAAATGACTCATATTGCCCGACCAAGAAACAAGGGGGGATGGGGCATTATGGATCTAAATCTCTTTGGTATCTCACTTCGTGTGAAATCACTCTGGCGTGCCATTCTTGGCTCTGGCTTATGGAGTATGGTGATCAAACAGAAGTATATGAAAAATTGAGATTTCATATATTGGTTCCGTTGTTAAAGCGTTGGTTTACCAAGTTGATCAACCATTTGGAACAACATGCACAAGGTGTCTTATATTTTCTTACAACATTTGGTTTGGAGTATGGGATCGGGGCGTTCCATAATCATTGGACCGTACAAGTTTCTTGGTGTTGGTAAGGGTTGTTATATTCCTAACAATTTATTGCATTTTCTATATGATAATGGTATTTTCTTATGGAACCAACTGATCAACTATTGGAAGGATAGATATCCCATATGGGAAACCACAAATGAACTTGGGATGGCTGATAACCTGGCACTGAAATGAAAACATGTTTGTGAGGCTCTTAAAGCTTTGGGAATATGCCCAAAAGATCTACGTGATGAAATGGTATGGGCAGAGAATATGAAGGATGGAAACATATGTGTTGCCAATGTTTATGCTATTTTTTGCGACGACAATGATAACAATATGGAGGATCCCATCCTCAAGGCTCTCTGGAGTAACCATATTCCTATCAAAATTATCTGTTTTGCATGGTTGGTATATCAAAACAAGAATCTTACCTGGGAGAATCTTCAAAGGCGAAATTGGCATGGCCCCAGTTATTTTACTATTTGGAAAAAAGATGTGGAGGACAATGAACATATATTTCTCAAATGCCAAAAGGTGCAACAGGTATAGAAAAAATTAGTAAAATATTTTGGATTTACATATCTATTTCACTATAACATTGTTGATTGTATGGGGTGGTGGAGTAAACAGAAAATAACCTGGCGGGCCATCCGTCTATTTCTTTTCTAGTCCATTTGGAAACAGAGAAATATGTATATTTTTTAGAACAGGTCGGAGGACTTTGAGCTAATGCAAGAAAAAATTATTTCTTTACATGATTTATATCCTTCACAAGATGGTATCCCAAAAGATAGGGTTGATAGGAGCCATGGTCCCCACAAGGAACTTTTGTTTGCTTGCTTTGATGATGCTGCTCAAAATAGCATATGTGGTTGCAATTTTTGGATAAACATATCAAAAGATTTACAAATAAGGCTCACTGGAATGTTGGCCTGGGTACAAACAACAAGGCCGAGGCTGTGGCATTATGGGGAATGTTGTGGTTAATAAATTTCCTTAGTATTCCATAGATCCATATATATGGGGACTCGCAGATCATTTCGGATCATGTCAAAGGGAAGGCACAGATTAAAAACAAGAATTGCATGGCTGGTTAAGAAGAATATAAGGTCTTTGGAATCAACTGGGGCAGCCCACACTCTGAGATATTGGAAGAGAATATAATCAAATCGCTGATGAGCTATCAAAAAATGGTCTTCATGGTCCAATGGGTGAAGTGCAGATGGATATTATTATGAAAGACAAGAGGATTAACTGAGTGGAATATGCATTTCCTTGATAACACTGCATATCATATTTTTCCTTTTTTGTATAAGAGTTTTGTTTCTTTGTATGCAAGAGGGATTGACATAGGGTGAAAACACAAAACATTATATATTATCCCTGAAATGGGTCGGTTTTTAAATCAGTGAGTTAGGTGCTTCGAAATAACTTTTTCATATATGTTTATTACTTCCATTAGTATAGTATTTATCAGTTGCTCTGTTAAAACTGTATATGACTATCCATAATTTTATATGTGGTACCCATTATTTTACCGTTATCATAGAAATAACTCGGTTATCTCCTCATGCTTATATGGAATATTATGTACATAATCCATATAATTAATATATAACCTTTTTTTATGCTGAAAAAAAAAACGCTGAAAATATAACATTTAAAAAATGGAAAAAGTAACATGCTTAACTTTAGACTATGCTATTCTCGGTCATCATTGTGCTTTGTACCATTGCTCGGAACTGCTTTGGGCCTTTCAAGCTGATCAGCCTTAACATCTGACATTCGAGTACATTTTGGCGCTTGAAGTTTCAAGTGGCCATCGTTAACAGTTGAAGACGAAATAATGTTCCGGCCGTGTTCCTCTGCCAAACAACCATTCAACCTTCCGGTTATGTTTTCTCTGTTTCTAATAACGTTGTAATATTTGTTAAGTCGTCAGGTCCCGAAGTTTGAAATGCACTATGACGTTTAATTTTTTTAATTTTATAGCGTAATTTGTTGAGTAATTTGTGATTTTATTGAAGAGTAAAATCATATTATATTGGTTTATATGGGAGATATATATTGACTAAAAAATAATATAATATATTGAACATATAATAGCTAATATTGGTTGGTTTAATAAAAAATTTAAATATATAAAAAAAGTATAAAAATATTAATGAAAAAATAAATTTAAATATTAATATTTTAAATTAGGAAAGTGTATTAAGTTTTAGTGAGTAATGAATTGTAAATCGTGATGTTTTTAAAAATATTTTAACATATAAATAAAATTTAAAAATATTATTTAATATGTAAAAAAATACATGTGTTATGTTAAAATGACAATTAAAAAACTATATTATCCATTTTCACTGTAAGAATCATTGCCTCTAATTTATATTAGGCCTCTATTCGTTATATCACAGAATCGATTCCGCTTCTTTTGCCTCTAATTTATACTGGGCACTAAGAAGATCCACGTGGGGTACAATCATAGTGGGGATAGTGAGATCTAATTCCTCTTTCATTATCAAATAATAAAATTTGAATCTCGGATGTTGAAATGTATCATTAATATTAATTTGTTTTATTTTATTCCAGTTACAGTACAATCTAATTTACATATTTTTTAATTCCCTTTCCAAAACTTTTATGGCCGTTTCATTTTCATTGGTTATGCGATTGAATATTTGCCAGCACTTCTGTGTAATTGTTACTTTTTCTACACCTTATCAATTTTTACGTTATTGCTCCGGTGAAAAGACTTGTTAATTCTATAACCAAGATATATATCCTTCACTAATAGGTATTTTTATATTCAATAATATTTTAGTCATATATTTTTACCGCGTAAAGGAGAAGAAACCAGAAATCCTCTTCATGAGTGAAGCAGACTTATTCACTTACAACTTTTTTATTAATAATTAAATTATATATCACTTAAAAAAATTATTTGTATAATTGATTGTATTAAATGTGGGACTACATTTAATAGTGAAGAAATGATTACCTTTTTCAATTTCATATTACTTGGTTAAATTTTAAATTTTACATTAAAATTAATTAAATAGAATATATATTTACATATAGTGTGGAAATTTTATAATAATTATTAAATTTTAAGTTTCGCTTATTCATTTA
>APFE031357305.1:221842-246258 GCA_000404065.3 Pinus taeda | reverse complement strand
AAGAGAGAGAGAGAGAGAGAGAGAGAGAGAGAGAGAGAGAGAGAGAGAGAGAGAGATAATAATGAGAGAGTGATGACCTACCAAGTCTATACTTCACAATTGGTAGCCTTAAAACACTAAGAATACACTACAAGTCTTAACAAAGATACTTAAACCCTTCCTATCCCTCACTCTATGATTAAAACTTCGCTCATATTAGTTATACATAAACAAGGAAAGATTGGTTTTCATAGTTTACCAAGCGCGGTGTTTTTGTAGGCTGATGTGACCCTTCTGTCACCAGGCATGACCCTTTTGTCTTAGGTGTGACCCATTTATTCTCTGGCATGACCTTTCTGTTTTTCGACACGATTTTTCTGTGACTAATGGTTTTCCCCTTACGAATTTCCCTTATGTTAAGAAATTATCTTTCTTCTTGCTTGGCTCTCATGGCTTGACGTGTTTGCACAGAGTATGCTCCTAACTTCAACGAGTCAGTTCCTCTCTTATACAACTTGCCTTCTCTCTACTTTTGCATCACTATTGTGATGACAATAATCTAATCTGTGAAACTTTGAATTTTGTCACAAGAAATGGAAAGCCTTTACCTTCAAATCGTTCAGCGATCAGATCACGTAAAACTCTCTAAATAATGTATGAAGTATGTGGCCGACAAGAGAAACACACAATATGGATTAATTCATGAGCTAAAGGATGTGTAACCAATATCAACATAATCATATACAACCCATAAACCTCCAGATATATCACACAAAAGAAAATTGCAATTTCACAAACAAAGATAATTTCCAGAGATGCAAATAAATGATATCTATAAATCAAAATCATATATACAGTATGTTAGGTCCGATTTACATTAGTTGACCTCTTATCGGCCCTTCTAGCTCTACTTAGCCTCACTCTTCTCTCTCTCTCACACCTCTACCTCTATATGCCCCTTAGGCTTACAGTTATAGGAACAATTACATAGTTATGGATCATTCTAGTTCCTAGTTCTTTTCCATAGGTCTCTCAACTAGTTCCTAAAATCTCTTAATCATCCCTTGAGGATCTCAACAACAGTTCTATATCTAAATTCTGCCTTTATGAGCAGATTATACCAAATCTCTCAACCCACTTTTAAATCAACTAATTTCCTATTCTAGGATCTTCTAATCCCTAAGACCTTTATGAGATCTTCACAAGTCTAATAATCTCTCATGTATTCACATAATTGAGAATATTTACATTTAAAACCTCACACACATATTTCTCACTCAAATTATTAAAAATATACAAAATTTCCTATTAAGAAATCAAATTCATTATCAAAGATCAGATCCCCTAAGTCAACCAAATATACAATGATTTTCTTGAGTAGGATGCTCCTGCATCAAACTCCCACAGTAGAAAAAAAAATTCATAGACTCCTGTCTATGAGGTCTGTCACTTTTTTGTAGTAATGTGACAGCTACAAGTCTTAATGACTTGCTAGCTCCAAGATCCCAAACTTTGTTTTGTTTCCGGTCTTTCGGTCTTTCTTCTTCTTTCTGTTGTGTTTTTGTTCTTGTTATCTTTCTTTCTCCTGGTGTCCAAATTTTATGTTGTAGCCTTCCTTTCATCCTGTTGATCAATTCCGTTATCATCATTTTCTTTCTACTACTATTTATCTCCTTCACATTCATGTACCTTTTGTTGGGTACTTTCATCATCAACTTCTTTAATTTCTCAATTTCAACATTTAAATAATAATCATTTTGTTTAAAATTACTTAAAATTCTTATTTTCCTCTTCATCATACTTCATTTCATTAAAATTTAAGACATTAAAATGTCTTCTTCCTTGCAAATTTAAAACAATTTTAAAGTTGTAACTGCTCATAATTTTCTGCAAATTATCTTCATTTGTACCACTGTTATGTGATCCTGCAATATGAGGTTCTTTCTTTGACACAAATTCTTCTAGCAAATCTATTTCAGCATCATACCTCTCAAGCATATCATCTGAATGCTTTAATTCATCTGTGCTTAGAACGAAATTCATATTGTGTTCTTCTTCTTCTCCCTTTGTCTTCATATTAATTGTAGATGGTTTTTCTGCACCTGTAACAAAATATTTACACAAATCATCAGATTTTAAAATATAAGGCTTTCTAGCCTCATTTGATGTTTCAGACATCATATCTCTTCTAGCATCTTTGCCATTCTCTCCAAATATTCTTCTTTGTCCTGGTTCACATATGTCATCATCCTTTACCTTTGTTTCCTTCTCTAACTGAGCTGAAAATTCAATTTCATGGAATGAAAAACAATCATCCCAATTTCCTTAAGGTTCACAAAGAACTTCTTCTTGACAATAATTTCTTTCTGGATCTTTTCTATTGTCATTAGTTGTCATAGTTTTCTTCTTCCTCTTAGCAACAAACTCATAATTTGATAATATACCTGCATACATAAACAAGCTATCAATTTTAAAAATAGAAGACCTTTCGGCCTTGTTTGATGCCTCAAGCACCAATCTTTCACAATGGACTTTTTGGGTTTCAACAAATCTTCTTGGATGTGAATCAATTCCTTTGAGTCTCTCCTTCTCCATCAAAGAAATATGTCTTTGTTCAAGTTCTCTAAACTTATTTATTATCTTGGCATTCCATTTCTTTTGCAATAGGTTCCATTTGACCCATTTCCTCATTCTCCATCCATATCTTTGGTCTTCATTCTCTTTCTCTTGAAGCCATTCCTTTAGCATATCCAACTATTCTCTTCTCACTGCAAGACTTATCTCATGCTCTTCATTAGTCATCTTACCTTTATGGCATTTATTTGAACCTTTTCTATGATCCTCCATGACCATTTTTCTCATGAGCTCATCCATGCTCATCTTGGTGATCTGCAATTCTCCTTTGCTACTAAATACCCTATCAAGCTTTCTCTCTAAGCTTGATCTCTTCTTGAGTATTCTCTCTCTTGGTTCATTCTCTTGAACCTTCTAGAGCTTCTTTGCTATTTTGCACTCAATCACCTCTCTCCTTTCTTCCAACCTCTATTTGGATAGGTTCATCATCATCATCATCAAAACTTTATTGTTTTGGCTACAATCATTAAAACATCCTCATACTGTTACTTGTAATTAGTAATTCACCAATATTTAATAAGAAGACCATAACTCATTGTCCAATCTCTATTACATATGTTGTTGCTGTAGTTTCCTCTTCTGCTGACTCTATTTTTATTGTTGCAGTCATCAATGCTCTTTGTACCTCAGAACAATCTTCTCAATCTGTCTTTAAGGAAAATACGATCTACCTTCTCTCGAAGTAGAATTTCCTTCCATCTCTCTTCACCCTTTCTTCAAGCTTAAATCATGAAATCACCAATATACCAAATTTGATAACAGAACAATATTTACCTCAATCAGATTCCAAATCTGATTCCTCTTCTTTTATGCTTTTCTTCCATTGCACCTCTGATTCTTTGAAAGCTTCTTCCTGCTCTGGCGCAACCACAAAATCTCCATGGGCAAGACTATTCTAGCTCTCATACCAAAATGATGACCTACCAGGTCTATACTTCAAAATCGGTAGCCTTAAAACATGAAGACTACACTACAAGTCTTCACAAAGATACTTCAACCCTTCTATCCCTCACTCTTTGATTAAAAATGTGCTTATATTAGTTATACATAAACAAGGAAGGATTCGTTTTTGGAGTTTACCAAGCACGGAATTTTTGCAGGCTGATGCGACCCTTCTATCACCTGGCGTGACCCATGGCGCAACCCTTCTATCTCAGTGCAACCGTTTTGTCTCAGGTGCGGCCCATCTATTTTCTGGCGTGACCTTTTTGTGACTGATGGTTTTCCCCATATGAATTTCCCTTCTATTAAGAAATTCTCTTTCTTCTTGCTTGGCTCTCACGGCTTGATGTGTTTGCACTGAGTATGCTCCTAGCTTCAATGAGTCATCTCCACTCTTATACAGTTTGGATTATCTCTACTTTTGCATCACTGTCTTGATGACAATAATCTAATCTGTGAAACTTTGAATTTTTTCACAGGAAATGAAAACCTTTACCTTCAAATCGTTCAATGATCAGATCAAACAAAACTCTCTAAATAATGTATGAAGTATGTGACCGACAAGAGTAACACACAATATGGATTAATTCATGAGCCAAGGGATGTGTAACCAATATCAACATAGTCATATACAACCCATAAACCTACATATATATAGCCCAGAAGAAAATTGTGATTACACAAATAGAGATAATTTCCAGAGATGCAAATAGATGCTATCTATAAATCAAATTCATATATACAGTATGCCAAGCCCAATTGACATTAGTTGACCACGTACTGACCTTTCTAGCTGAACTTAGCCTCACTCTTCTCTCTCTCACACCTCTACCTCTACATGCCCCTTAGGCTTACAATTATAGCAACAATTACATAGTTATGGATCATTCTAGTTCCTAGTTCTTCTCCATAGATCTCTCAACCAGTTCCTAAAATATCTTAATGATCCCTTGAGGATCTCAACAACATTTCTATATCTAAATCCTGCCTTTATGAGTAGATTATACCAAACCTCTCAATCCACTTTTAACTCAACTAATTTCCTATCCTAGGATCTTCTAATCCCTAAGACCTTTATGAGATCTTCACAAGTCTAATCTTCTCTCATATTCTCACATAATTGAGAATAGTTACATTTAAAACCTCACACATATTTCTCATTCAAATTATTAAGAATATACAAAATTTCCTATTAAGAAATCAAATTCATTATCAAACATCAGATCCACTAAGTCAACCAAATATACAATGATTTTCTTGAGCAGGATGCTCCTGCATCATAGAGCTCCAAACTTGAACTACAAAAGCTTAACACTGAGAAAACCTAACACTAAGAAACTTTCCAACTGATCCTCATAGGCCTTTTTATCAATGAGGCCTCTAATTTCTTCATTTTCCATCATTTTCCTCCTCACATGCAACCTCTGGCCTTTTACCTTCCTTTTCTCCTAATTTCCTTTATTTTCATAAATAATGTGCCAAAAATGTCTTTTTTCCTTTTAATGCCTTTGCCTTAGCCTTTGCCATTTTTCCTTAGCCAAAACACACACATTCAGTGATGCCCACTAGGATATCTTTGCCCAACATTAAGCTTGGAATAAGTGTCCCTTGCCTATGGTATTATTTTTCCTTTATTTACTTTTGTTACATGAAATTTTCACTAGGGATGTGACAGAACCCTCCCCGTTGGAGAACACCATCCTCGGTGTTAAACCACACCATAACCTCAACAAAATAGTTGAAAATAAAACACACTGCCTATGGAGCTTTATAACTTAGCTCGTTGTTGTATTTACAATGAAAGAACTGCTCAAAAGAAAAACATCAGGAAAACATGACCAGATAACAACCATACCGCATGACTCAACAAGTTCAATCTACAAGACGTAAGGGCCGGGCAACAACAACTACATTCCCACAATGTTCAGAGCTGACTTTCCTCCATATGGTCAAGATTTCCCCGATCAAAAGCCCACAGGCTGATTTTCGAATGGCAAACTGTCAACAGATTTCATTGCTGCAGCATTGGGGCTCAAGGAGATGTTACCACCTTTTTTAGATCCTGATCTCAATACCCAAGATCTCGTCACAGGCGTTAGTTTTGCTTCTGCAGGATCTGGATATGATAACCTCACTGCCGGGATTGGTTCTGCGATACCAATGTGGAAACAAGCAGAATTATTCAGGGATTACTGTGTGCTCTTGGAAGAGCGAGTGGGAGAGGATAAGGCATCCAAAATAATTTGAGAAGCCATAGTCCTATCCTGTTCGGGAACCAACGCTTTTATTGAAAATTATTTTACTCTGCCCATCAGGAGAAAGCAGTTCAACGTTTCGCAATATCAAGATTTCCTGCTGCAAATCTTCCGGAACTTCGTCCAGATCTGGACCCCAGGAGGCATAACCATCGAATCCGCAGTTGGAGGAAAGAAAGGGGGGCTGCATGTTTCAGATCCGCTCTCCCTTGTCCTCAAAGACAGCAGATCTGGCCCGGATCTAACCGATCTGACCCAAAAACAAAAGAAGAGCCCGCGTAAGGGTACAGATCCTCTGTCTCCCACCGATCAAACAAGGGGCGGCATCAAACGGTTGAAAGGGCAAACAACGCCTGGAGGGTCAGAACCAGACGGTCCAGAAGCGATTCAAATTTTCATAAGAACCCTGTCAGGGAATACAATCTGCATGCAAATAAAAACAGGGATGCTGATAAAAAATATAAAGGATGAAATTCAAGAGTTATCAGGCATATCAGCAAGTCAGTTGAGTCTGATCTATGCAGGACACACTCTACAGGAAGAATTTTCAGCACAACATTATGGAATCGTGAGAGATTCAACAATTTTTCTAAGTACGAGGCTGAGAGGAGGAAGCTTCGAATCTAGCTCAAAGGGCACGGGTTCGTTCAAGGACGCTGTCAAAGGAAAAGGGGAAGCCAGCAACAAGACAGTGCCACCACAAGATCTGCCTGGTCCTTATATAGTGGAGCAAAGAAAGAAGAACCCAGTTTTGACAATCGATATGCCGGAGGTAAATAACTTTCATGATGATCTCTCTTCATTGGTAGTCATTTGTAGATTTAATGGCTTTTGGCCAAAAGCAGATGCCTTACGGCATTGGATCCATTCCACATGGACACCAAATTGTGACATCCTTTTATGCACAAAGGGTTTTTTTATTGTAAAATTCGACACAGTGGAGGAAAAAGACCATGCCCTCCATGAGGGGCCATGGTTCTGGGGCAACGCAGGGCTATTTACGACCCCTTGGTTTCCGGGTTTTGACCCTTCCTCCATGGTGGTCTCCAAAATGCCGGTCTGGGTAAGGCTGCATAATCTCCTGATTCACTTTTGGTTTCCCAATGTATTTGAAGCAATGGGGAATGCAATAGGCAAATACATCAAGCAAGACGTCGAAAGAATTGCTAGATGCATTCACACCTTTGCCAGAATTTGTGTTGAAGTTGATCTCAGTCAAGGGCTTCCGGACAACATCATCTTGATCCATAACAATTCCCAGTGGAAACAACCACTAGATTACGAAAACACGGCCTTCAGATGCCGAGTATGTCAACAGACAGGTCATCTCCGCAACAACTGTCCTCAAGGCAAAAAGGAAAATAGAAGGAACAAGAAACAAGAAAAAAAACCAAGAGGATGGCAGAATACAGTGAATCCCGAGGAAGAAACAGAAGACGAGGAGGAAGACAATCCTCCACCTGCAAATGATGATGACCCTATTGGAGGCGAAGCCGTGGCATCCTCTCCCATAGCACCGTCAAAGGCTCCACAACAGGCAGAGATGACAAGCGCGGATCCAAGCATGGAAGGTATCAAATGGCCTCATCACTCCGATACTTCAGACACAGACAAAGAAACAGGCCCACAGAAGGCAGAAAAATGTATAGTCATTGCTTCGATCGAGCCCACTCAAGGAGAGTGGCGCAAGGTTGAAAAGAAAAAGGGGAGAAAAACTTGAAGTGTGAGTCTTTACTCACTGCCGGAATTCAGTTTTTTTTGCCCTTTTCTTTCTCTCTTCTCTTTCTTTTTTCTTATTCTTTGTGCACGTTAGTCCTCTAACGTTGCGAGGGGTGCTAAAGCACTCGAGCCCATGTGGCAGCTTACGGAATGCTTCAATGCATCTGCTTGTGTAACTTTTCATTAATTTTTTTAATAAAAAGTTACTGCTTTTTTCCTTGGAAAAAAAACCAACCATACCGCATAATGGAGCTTTATAACACATCTCATTATTATATTTACAATAAACACATATGCACATTCGTTAAACCAGCAAATAAAAGGATACAATGCTCATATCAATCAATAAGGGAATCTAGAGGATCACACCTCCACCCTCAAAAGTTGTGCTAGGATTCACCTCCTTCCTAGGAAGTCCAGAATCCACTGCCATAGTCAAAGTTGCATCCAATGTCGAGAGCTACAATCTTGCACCACTTGTCTTCTTAGTGAATAATTACTGACTCATTGTTCCATGGCACACTCCTAATGTGCCTAGGATTCCATCTAGAAATTCTAATGACCAAACCAATATATTTGCAATCCTCCCTTCTCTACTACACAATCCCTCGGGAAAAAGAGTCACCCCCTTCTGTACAGTCACTCACCTTCCAAGTTCCCCAGAATCCCCTAACCCGAGTAATCCATCCCTTGGCGAGGCTTCCTCACATTGGAAGATACAAAACCAAGGCATATATCTGCCTCAAAACCATCATACCAGTCATAGCATGCTCATGGAAATCAATGGACACTATTGGGTACCAGTGTCCCACAATGGCCTTGCTCCTAAAGTGCTCTTCCAACATACTACTGAATGTTCCAATTTCTTTCACTGTTGCTGCCAATTCTTGTAATCGATTTCAACCACTCATCCGGGCATGTTCATGCATTCCTGTTCCAAGCACATAATTTCCATTAGATTCAAATAACTTGAAATAAACTCAAATCATACCTCATTGGTAGTTCGTCGGTAAGGTACACTTGAAATCTTGTCCGCTTCCTGTCACAACAAGTCAAACAACCTTTTGATCAGAACATCATGTATAAACATATCACATAAAGTTGGTTCAAAACACAACCATCATAGATCAACATCATAAATCACATGTAACCTTCGTAAACCCAATCATAGATCACATGTAATCATCATAGACCAGAATCATAAATCACATGCATAATAAAACTGAAAAGAAAATATTGATACTTATCTTTTAATCAACCCTTAGCTTCTACCTTTGTCTTTATTCTGTATGCACTCTTGATCGGCTGCCACACCAGAAAAACACCCAGTGCCTTCTCCTCAGCCATGTGCACATACATGTAGTGTGCATCACACACATACAACTACACACGTCATACCTCACCATGCAATACATGCATCTACACTGGTGCCATATGTACCACATGTACACAGTACCACTTATACACTGCAACCACCTGCATAATGTGTGCACAACATCACATGTACAGGGTACCACCTGCACAACGTTTACACAATGCCACATGTACACTTCACCATTGTACAATGTGTACACAATACCAAATGTACACAGCATCACATGCACGACATGTGCATGACACCACATGTACATAGCATCACAAGCATGACATGTACACAAAACCACATGTATAATATGCACACGATACCACAAGCTCACACCACCACTTGTACAATCATGCGCACAATGCCATATGTACATAGCACCATATGTACAACATGCATAGAACACCATATGTACATAGCACTGCATACCCAACATGTATATAGCATCATCTATACACAACATTGCATATGCAACATGTGCACGACACCATATGCACACAACACTGCATATCCATCATGTACATAACACAATCTATACCTAGCATTGCATATGCAATATCCACACTATACTATCTATACAATCTTGTACATAACATTGTATAAACAACATGTACACACACTATGTATACACAACACCACATGCGCACAACATCATAGATGCAACATGTACAACATATACACAACAATAGTACCTCACATCCAAAAGCACATTGTCTCTACCAAGAAACCTTGCTCCCAATGTCTTATCCATGCTTGTCCCAACATGTTGCAGACCACACTGCTTTCATTCATTGATGTATCCTTCCTCATTACCTGTCATAACATAAACATAGGGATAATACAAGTATATATTATCAATTCATATCCACATGATATTGACCTCACATATTTGTTAGGCTACTCTTCCCACTTGATTTCTCACAAAACACGAATCTCTTCATGCCATTCACCTGCATAAGAAATCATTCTTCCACAAGAATGATCCTTCACAACCCTTTCAAATAGTGAAATACATACATACATACATACATACATACATACATAATCATTAGTATAAAAACCTCATCATTATGTTAGATAATGACATACATACATACATGTATACATATATAAACATCAGCATAATCATGATCATGACATAATTACCAGATAACATAAGGTCTAGGTTAAGAGAACTTCTTTTATCCATGTACAACATGTACAACATTGAGAACAATCATTCCCAACATAGCCAAGGCATCTGACATTTCAGATCCATTTAATTTACCTTTTCTAGTTACCTTTCACATGTTTGTACTGCCACCATCCATTTACCACTATGGACCAACCAATCCAACTGACTATCATACTCTTACCTTCCAATATGCTTACACATGCACAAAGCTTCGTTTGAGTCATACAATACCTGTTGGGTACCACACAACTCTTCCTGAGCTCCATCAACTTTCCTCTTTCCCAAACAATTCCCAAGACTCAAAACATAAAAGGCAACTCAAGAAACAAACAATAAGAAGATCATGAAAACGCATAACAACAATATGACACCACAAAAAAGTGGCATAGCTATGCACCAGACATACACAAAATTGCAAATCAAGTGCAATAATTGCAAAATACCAAAAGAACAATACTAACAACAAACACTATCACTCAATCCCCATGGTTCCCAATGCTTCCAAAGGAAAGCACAACCTGAGCCTTCTTCAAGATTCATGGAAATATCTCTTTCCATGTAACTCCCTGCATTATATTGCCATAAACACATAATGTCAATGCATAAATAAACATAACAATACATCAATTACCTTATCTTGTCATCCCAAGCTTGTTTCCTTGCAACTAAACACATCCACGCCATCTCTTAAGGGAATCCAATTATCTTGACATATCCACTTGTAACTAGAGACTAGCTAATATACATGTCAAGTACATATTCATGAATCTAGCACATATCCACATAATCTCAAAAAAATCAAGGTTAAGAAGAATCCTTGTATGAAAAGCACTCATTTGTTTGGAATTAGGGTTTCCAAACATAGCAAAAGGAGTTCTTTCCCAATTCCTTTCTTTGACCTCTTTACCTTGTTGTAATCGAGGCTTACTATGTACTATCACATCACCCAAATGTTAGTTATATAAACACATCAATTATTACTTTGTCACGCTAATACCAAGCATGTTTCCTACAACTGCCCACACATGTCAACCACATGTTCCACATATCAAGACAATCATATCTATCAATTCGAAATCAACATTTACCAGGACTAACAATCATTTCATAATCCATAGCCAACTCATTGTCATCAGTCATAATACATAATGCTACAACTATCACCTATCATACTCAAGTACATGTCAACTATCTCAACTCATATGTATTAGCACAATCATCTTAAGACAAGATCATTTGAACTTATACTCATATTATGAAATTCATCAAATATTCAACCAACTTGCAACATACCATGTTAAATAAATCAACTAGACGTCATAATCAAGTACTCAAGCACCAAATATACAACATAAGCAAACTCGTACTTTACTGTGTCTCACAGGAGGCCATCTTGTCTGCATAATCAATCTAGTTAGCATGATATAACTTCACAACATATCAACTCAAACATAAATAAGATCATGATATCTAGAATAGTCACTAGCTTACATGTTTACATCATAACTCATACACAATTATCATTCACACATATGCAAAGTGAATCTAGATTAGTACAACACCATATCACAAATATGTCGGCTCATACCTGAATATCGTAACCATAACCATTTGCATAGCCTATCCAATTTAGCATGATACATATAACATCAAGGTATAAATGATATAATCCCTAATCATCAACCCAACTATCATTCTCATCAACAACATATAACCTAATTGTCAAGCTGATTGTCATATAACAACAACATGTTAACCTATAGCATACTCATCAGCGACATATAACATAATCATCAGGTTATCTAATATAAAACAACGATAACAATGCATACAACTACATGTTACTATCATTCTTGACTATCCGACACGTGCGTATAACTACACTAATAAACTAACATCTATCATGAAGGTAACCATAACATCAAAAGACATGTACATAACCCTAATGTATATAAACCTAATGCATATAACAATCATTGACTTACATACCTACATGAAAAACATACAATACATGTATGAAGATCTTCTCTTACCCCAAAGTCCAATACTGCAACCTCATTATGATGATCTGCATCTCGTGCTCTATCTCAGCCAACACATTAGCATCATAACATACCAATATCACCCTGATGACCTAGATTTCATATCATGACTTCAGAAGGCATGTTTGACCTTCTATTCATTTATAACTATGACCAAGACCATTCATGCATGGCAACTACATATAGACATATAACTCATAAGTACCAAACCATATACACATCATTCTAGCTAGAGTCTAGTCATCAATGCATGACCATATCAACTTCACAAACCATGACCTCATGTATGACAACAATCATTACTCCATTGTACACATTGCCTCATGCAACTATCAACTTGCATAAGAAATTCCTAATCAACTACATATACGCATGAACACATGTAGTCGAGCATAAGCGATCAATTCCTGTAACCAACCTACAAGATTGATACATGTAATCAAACATACAAGAATGCAGCCTAACATACAAGGCGACATAAAATCAACATGTAAGTGACATGTAACAATATGTAACTAGTCATATACTCATGACAAATGCATTGCAAAAAATCAATAATCAAATTCCTCATGAAAACCTTACTACCATCATGATCAATCATTATGCAATGCAACAAGCACATGGAATGCAAGTGTAAGAGACACACATGCAAGTGACATGCATGCATGATCAACAGATTCACCCAAGAAGAGAGAAACCATGCCCTGATACCAATATGTAATATTAGATATAACCCAAAGAGAGTGCAACCATGTTTTGATACCACTCTGTAACACCCCCCCCCAAGTCTACCTAAAGTAACCATGTTAACTGGGGTAAACATGAGGAGAGATGCTACGATGATAAGATTCAACGTCCTATGTGACCTTAAGGAAGTGGAATCGACTAATCAAGACCTCACATACCTCCCTCAGGTGCTTCAAGACCCCCAGGAACTAACCCACCACTCCAGGTGCCCAAACCCTGAGTTAACCTAGCATTTCAATGAATTAGATCCAGAGTTTCACCCATGATAAGGTATGCATGTGACTGTAAACCTATAGTCGCTCTCACAGTGCCTGCAAGGGAGAGACTGCAGTCTCTCTCAGCCAGTTTTGTGCTAGAGACTGCGAGATTTAAGCCACTTTTCCACGGCTAGCCTCCAAACCAATGCATATAACTTGATGAGACTCTCCAAGGCATTAAATGACACCAAGGCAAAGCCTATAAGACAAAACTTGATCAAGGGTTTGACCTAACCAAGCCTAACCACGACAGACATTTTGTCAAACACTTCGTAAATATGTAACCAACAGGTCTAAGATACAAGAGCAAGCATAAATCATGAAAACAGCTTATGAAACATATCCGTAAGGAACACCTCCTTCTCCATTTACTACAACATCATCAATTAGGTCTTACATCCATCCATTTAATACAAATAAATACATGAAATAACCATGACATAAACTAGTCATTAAACCATGCTTATAACTAGCATAAAACCATGTAAATATCAGAGATAAGACAACCATTGAATCCACACATAAATCAGTGCAAAAGTAAGAGAACTTAGCTTTTATTACTCATAGGCAAATTCAAAAATGTTTGGGATTTCCATGTACCACCCGACCATAAACATGATTGAACCAAATCTTTCTTTTAGCTAGTCACCCCCACGCCATATTCCAAGCATGAATGTGGGATCTCATAGAACAACCAATCTAAGAAAAACAAAGGGAATCCATAGGTTAAACCACCTCCACCCTCATCAAACCATGATCACACCAAAACCGGTGCTCCGATCACAACTGAATCGAACTTGGAATGCCATCCAAAATCCATCACTATCCTTGAAGAATTTTTCATCTCCTTGTCTCTCAGGCTTTACCGCAATCCAAACCCAAATCATTGATGAGCCTCATAAATGGGTAATTATATGGGCTCATTTTACCTCCTAACCTAGTCAAACCAACCATTGTCTTAGCTTATTGTATGATTTTCTGGATATATTTAAGCTTATAGGGTGAGTTGAGTTAGTTATTATGCCATGTGGTCTAACATGTATTTAAGGCAGATTATTGATGGATTTCGAGGTCAAAGTCAAGGATCTAGTGGTAAAATTGTAGCAATAACTCGAAGTAGACAAAGGAGAGGACTTATAGGAGGGAATCCCCTTCATTTATTGCTCCTCATTTCGAATTCCCCTTCATTCAGGTCAGAGTACAAGCAGCTGAATCATGCACTAGAAGGCAACCGAGCAAGTGGAAGATGATTGATAGTTATCTCGAGTTTTGGGAGCCAAGCCTCCTTGATTTTAAGGAAGTTGTTGGTAGCTTCAGATGTATAAGTAGAGAGGCTTAGGGCCTCACGAGGGTGGACTTTTTCACTTGTGTAAACTTTGCTCAAATTTCGAGCTTACCATTTTATGACAGTTTTATGTAATCTTGCTATTTTTTGATAATGAAGATGGAATACTTTTTGAGCTAGCACTAAGTTACCTCAGAGGGCTGAAGCTCTTGGGTTAGGGTCCAATCCAAGTAGCCAAGCTTCTCTTTACTTGTATTTGTATACTTTACTTCAGTTTGTAGATTAGTTTGTTGTTAGATGTATTTCTCTTATGGTTAAGAATATGTTGTTTTTGAGGATTTAGTAGTTTGTTTCCATTTGTGTTTTCTGTAGCAGGTTAAGCAGTGATCAGAGAAGATTCGAAAGGCTAGCAATAGTGCCTTGGCCTCTCTTCCTCCCTCTGGGACCATGATTTGAGGCAAAAACTTTCTTGTTGCCCCAAAAACACAAATTTTCCTCATTCCTAGGACTTCTAGTGTTTGTAGATCTCTAGTAGGTTGATAGTCCAGATTTGCTTTGATTTAGATATTCTTTATCATGTTCACTTTCTGATTTGCAATAGTCCTTTTGTATGCTTTCCTTTCTTACAACATTTCCCAGCATTTCCTTTTATACATCATAGTTTAGGCCATTTTAATGCAAAACTCTATTTTTCCTAGGATGCACTCATTTCATTGGTTGCTTGATTTTCTTGGTTGATTGTCAGTTTCTATGCAGCAGATCTCTTCTAGTAATAGGCTAGCTTACTAGCAATCACACCTTCCATCTTATCCATGCCCTATATGTCTCCCAAACCTCACCTCAATTCTGCCCTAGTTTCCTTCATTTTTCATAGAACTTCTTCCTCTCTCCTTGAGCAGACCCAATCATCTTTCTCTCTCTTGGTGATCCATGGTAGACCTTATGCACCCTAACACCTCATTCCAACCTTCATCCACCTTTTCCACCCACTCCCACACCCTCAAAACAATGAAAATTACTCTTGGCCTCCTCCTGTAGGCCTCCTGTAGTTTCCATGTTTTCCTCCTGTAGTTTTCCCGTGTCCTCCTGTAGTTTTTCCTGTAGGCTTTCTTTTCAAGGCCAAGTGTGGGAAAATCCTCCAGAAGGCCACCTAAGACCTCCTAGGACCCATTCACACCATCCTACATCCTCCCAAACTCCAAAACTGCCCTCTAATGCCACCTGTTTGCTGCCACACTTACACACAATAAATTAGATGCATGTTAAATTCACATAAAAACACATAAAAATCCAAAAATGTTTTTTTTGCTTATTTATTTCTAGAAATAGCATGGTTAGATGTTGTTTACTTCCTTGAGTAGGTAATGGAATTTATTTCATGGTTTTCATAGTGTTTTTGGCAAAAGTAGAATTAGCTTGTTAATTAGGATTTACTAGGTTTTGCTTTACATTCTAGTCTTTCTCATTTTTGTAGTTAGAATAGCATCTGTAGAGTAATCTTTCTTTCCTTTCATCACACATAGAGCTTCTTCTGAAATCTATAGAAGTTGGCTTGAGCTCCTACTGATCTTGCGTCAGCTAACCAAGTGACAACCTGCAATGAGAACTAGTACTTGTGCATATAGCACCGACGCTTCCAAGTTTGTTACGAACTACCGAGTTGATAAAAGTAAAGTTGGTAGCCCAGGAGTTGCAGCATTCTTGCTGCAATACCGACGCTCACCACTTTTTGGCATTGTTGCCAGGGAAGCATCAGAGTATTATGTGATTACTACTTTGTTCTATTTCCTATTGCAACATTATGCTAATAGTTTATTTCGGCAAAAATAGACTAGCCATTTCTTTTCTTTCAGTTCTGCATTTCCTTGCTTTCCTTTTCAATTCTGCAAATTTCCATTCAGCAAGTTCATTTCATCTAGTTGCAATTTGTTTTTTTCAATCACAATTTCAGTTTATGCAGGTACTTTCAGTGTGGGGAAAAAGAAACAAAAAAAAACCAAAAATATTTCCTTTCATGCCTCGTAGGAGTGGAGATAACTTAGGAAAATTTTTGCCCAACACCCCCACTACTTCACACATCCTACTTTCTCTCTTCTTCGGTGGCTGCAATCAAGAAGAACCCTTAGGTGAACATCCAGACATATTTGAAGAACCTATAGGGGAAGAAGAAGAAGAAAACATTCCTTTGGAGCCAATGGCTGAAAACATAAATGAAAGGGGAAATGGAGAGAGAATAGAGGGCACCTTCCTCATTCGGGAGACTAATGGGGACACCAAAATGAAGAATATAAGTCCTTCAGCCCTACCTCACTTCCATGGTCTGACTACAGAAGATCTTGACACCTTCTTGTTCGAGTTTGCTGTCATCTGTCAAACTTATGACTATGTAGAAGACGAGCAAAAGTTGGAACTGTTCCCTTCTACTGTCAAGGACGCAACACTGTGCTAGTTCATGGGATTACCTGGAAATAACATCACTACTTGGGCCTACAACACAACATGGAAGACCACCACCAGGTTCACACCCTATGAACTGGTCTATGGGAAGAAGGATTTACTATCAATAGAGTTTGAATTCAATACCCTAAGGATGACAGCGCAACTGGACCTAGACCTCAGCCATGCACAAAATGAGAGATTACTTCAGCGCAATGGATTGGATGAATACAGATTGCAAGCCCTTCTCCATACAGAGGTAGTTCAGCTTTAGAGAAAGATATGGCATGACAGAAATATTAGGGAGAAGCAATTCCAAGAGGGAGATTGGGCACTACTCTATGATTCAAGATACAAGGATTTCAAAGGCAAGCTGAAGACAAGATGGTTGGGACTATACACTATGAAGAAATGCAATGACAATGGTTCAGTTCTGATCAGAACCATTGATGATGAAGCCATCCCCGTGCTTGTCAATGGACATCAGTTGAAAGTCTACAAGAAACCCTTCTCCAAGCGAGAGTTTATTGAAGATTTGAATAAAATAGTGATGGTAGTGGAGCATGTCTTAGATTCCACTTCACCCACTAACTAAAGAAAAAAGAGAAAAAGTAAGGACTCAAGTGAAAACCTCCACAAGGTGCTTGAGTCCCATCATTGGGTTAAAAACCTCTTCTGAGGTGGCCCAGTGATGTCAAATGAAAAAAGAGAAAAGAATAAGATTCTTAGGTGAAAACCTCCCTTGGAGGTGCCCAGGGTAGGCAATTATGGTGAAAACCTCTCTGAGGCGCCCTAGTTGTTTTCAAAAAAAAAAAAAGAGAAAGAAAAAAAATGAATTTTTATTGCATTGCAGGTTTGCAGGAGGACTACAAGGAGCAGAAGAAGGTGCCAAGGGGATCTTGACATTCATACCAACATCCACCACATCTTCTCCACACCTTCCTCCATCATTTTTGGCATCTCTTTCACTGCACTGTACCTTTTCTTCCAAAACTGTGTTTCCTACAGGAGGCTCCTGTAGGAATTATAGAGAGCCAAAAGTGTCAATAGGAGGCAGTTTGAGGGACAAGAAAAGCTTCATGAGGAACCTATAATCCCTCTTACCATCTTCAAACCTCCTTGCCATCATTTTGAAGCCTACATCACACTCCAAGCATCATTATTATTTTTTTCCCTTTCCAAGAAAAAACACAGAAAAACAATTTTTCAGTTTTGAGAAAAAACAAAGATAAAAGGAGGAAAAGGCACCATTAACTTTACTTGAAGCTTACCTACTATCCCTCCATCATTTATCTCCACCTCTAACATCATTCTTGAGCTCCAAACACAGGGAAATAGCTGAAGTTTCAAGGGGAGAAGTAGCTACAGGAGCTCTTACAGGAATTCCTATGGCAGCTGATCCCATATAAGTCCAACACCAGCAGCAAGGGACAACACATCTGAAGGTTGAAAAGGCACATGCAGCTCAGCTCCAACAAAAGAAGAACCTGCAAAAACACACAACAACACATCAGCAAGCATAGAAAGCATGCATGAAGGAAAATGAAGGCATGCAGCAGAGAAAGCCACATCACCTCACAGTCGATGGCAACAAATACACTTGGATTACAGTAAGTAGCTAAGTCACTCCTCTATCTGCATTTGTGTAATTAGGAATCATACGAAGGCAACGAGATGGTTGAAGTCGAAAGAGGGAAAGGTGGCCAGTTAATTTGGCCACTTTTATTTAGTTGACTCCACTTAACTGAGATATCACCCACACGTGCGCACAGTCAACTCAAGCAAAAGATGTGAAGGACAGGTAGTGGGAAGAAGAGTTAACTCCGATGTAGTAATGAGGGGATGATTACGAGGAAGGTCATGATGACCAAGCAGGTGGGGACCAACGGTCCTAATCTGGGCAACGTACACCTCGCCAGCTCAGCACTCATAACCAAAAACAACCATAAAAGGTAATGAGCACTCCTCCCCGTGCATTCTCACCACCTTTTCTTCAGTTTCTCCTCTTAACTCAGCCACACAGCAGTCTTCTTATGCCCCCACAACCTCATATCCACCATCCTCCATCGATTTCCTCCATATTTTTGCTCTCGGCATCTTCTACAGGATCCCTACAGGTTTTCCACAGGAGCACCTACAGGAAATCTATAGGAGGGACAATGGGCTTCTACATGAGGCGCAATGAGTCATTTTGAAGGGAGGAAACGTGATTTTTGGCATGAATTTCAGTTTGAAGAGGTAGGGTTCGTGAATTCCCTCTGTTGAATATCAAAATGTGAAAGAGTTGGTCTCAAATTGAAGAAAAAATGAGTCTTTAAGAGGGTAGAAATACAAAAAAAAGAATTCTGTTTTTTTTTTTTTTTTTTAAACACAGTCCCCTCTGTTTTTCTATTTCACTCAAAATTCTTTATCTCCACCTCCATATTTGGTTTTTCAAAAGAAGTACAGGCAGTATGACAGGGGGTTTATGAGAAAAGAGCCCACTAACTCCACTAGACTCCATGCACATCCTCAAGTGGTGGAAATATTTACAAGGGCAAACTGGATGAATTTCTTTGAGAAGTTTAGAGGGTTTGATGATGAAATTGCCCATGAATTTGCTCTCTCTCTAGTCCCTCACACAAGAAATCATGCTACTATAACCATTAGAGGCCTCTCCATTGAAATAAACCCTGAATTCATCAGTAGGGTCACTACCCTTCCTCTGGGGCTGCCTTGGAGTAAAAAGGAGAAAATAATTGGCCAGGCTGCCAAGAGGAAATTTTTCCAAGATAATGAAACCCCTGTTGAAGACAAAAATGGAATTAGGAGGGCTAGTGTACCATATCCCTAGGATGAGGTTAGCTACCAAGTGATCAAATACATTTCTTGTGAGAGGAGGCACAACATTGTTTATGGATATCATTTCAGAATCCTCCAAGAATTGAAATATGGCATGGATACCCTAGCAAATCAAAAGCTCAGTATCCCTTACTTTCTCCTTTAGTCGCTCATTGACTCTAGCACCAAGTTACAAGAAGGAAATTCACGGTAGCTAACTCACCATGGCCTAATCAATATCCTAGTAGAAGAAGCCCTCCATACCTTTACAATCCCTATAGCATGGGAAGCTTTTGGAAATATGACAATTGAGGATGACATCAAGGCATTAACCTATGATGTTAGTCCTGCTGTCAGTGAGGAGGGAGAACAACAAGGAGGAGAAGATGAAGCCAGTGGTGACATAGCAGAGCAAGAGAGAAAGGAGGAAAGAAAAGAAGAAGAAGAGAAGGAGCAATGGAAGGACATAGACAAAAAGGCAGGATTTTATGGAGAGCATGACCAGACCACATCAGAAGCCTGGAATGCTAGGGAGGCCACCAAGGCCATGAAAGACCAAGAGATTGACTAGGTTGCTCAGAGGATGAGCAACACCTTCAGTAGGGGGGTGATGATGAGCCTCATAAATGAGTAATTATATGGGCTCATTTTACCTCCTAACCTAGTCAAATCAATCATTCTCCTAGCTTATTGTACGATTTTCTAATTATATTTAAGCTTATAGGGTGAGTTGAGTTAGTTATTATGCCATGTGGTCTAACATGTATTTAATGGAAATTATTGATGGATTTCGAGATCAAAGTCAAGGATCTAGTGGTCAAACTGCAGAAATAGCTCGAAGTAGACAGAGGAGAAGACTTATAGGAGGGAATCCCCCTCATTTGTTGCTCCTCACTTTGAATTCCCCTTCATTTAGCTCGGAGTACAAGCAACCGAATCATGCACTAGAAGGCAACCGAATCATGCACTAGAAGGCTGCCGAGCAAGTGGAAGATGATTGCTAGTTATCTCGAGTTTTGGGAGCCAAGCCTCCATGATTTTAAGGAAGATGTTGGTAGCTTCAGATGTATAAGTAGAGAGGCCTATGGCCTCATGAGGGTGGACTTTTTTGCTTGTGTAAACTCTACTCAAATTTCGAGCTTACTATTTTATGACAGTTTTATGTAATCTTGCTATTTTTCGATAATGAAGATGGAATCCTTTTTGAGCTAGCACTGAGTTACCTTAGAGGACTGAAGCTTTTGGGTTAGGGCCCAATCCAAGCATCCAAGCTTCTCTTTACTTGTATTTGTATGCTTTACTTCAGTTTGTAGATTAGTTCGTTGTTAGATGTATTTCTCTTATGGTTAAGAATATGTTGCTTTTGATGATTTAGTAGCTTGCTTCCCTTTGTGCTTTTTGTAGCAGGTTAAACAATGATCAGAGAAGATTCAAAAGGCTAGCAAAAGTGCCTTGGCCTCTCTTCCTCCCTCTAGGACCATGATTTGAGGCAAAGACTCTCTTGTTGCCCCAAAAACACATATTTCCCTCATTCCTAGGACTTTTAGTGTTTCTAGCTCTCTAGTAGGTTGATAGTCCAATTTTTCTTTGCTTTCGATCTTCTTTATCACGTTCACTTCCTGATTTGCAATAGTCCTTTTGCATTCTTTCTTTTCTTACATCATTTCCCAGCATTTCCTTCTATACATCATAGTTTAGGACATTTTAATGCAAAACTCTGTTTTACCTAGGATGCACTCATTTCATTGGTTGCTTGATTTTCTTGGTTGAATGTCAGTTTCTATGCTACATATCTCTTCCAATAGTAGGCCAGATTATCAGAAATCACACCCTCGATCTAATCCATGCCCTATAGGTCTCCTAATCCTCACCTCAATACTGCCTAGTTTCCTTCATTTTTCATAGAACTTCTTCCTCTCTCCTTGAGCAAACCCAATCATCTTTCTTTCTCTTCTGGTGATTCATGGTAGACCTTAGGCACCCTAACACCTCATTCGAACCTTCATCCACCTTTTCCACCCACTCTCACACCCTCAAAATAGCGAAAATTACTCTCGACCTCCTCCTGTAGGCCTCCTGTAGTTTCCCTGTTTTCCTCCTGTAGTTTTCCTGTGTCCTCCTGTAGTTTTTCTTGTAGGCTTTCTTTTCAAGGCCGAGTGTGGGAAAAGCCTCCAAAAGGCCACCTAATCCCTCCTAGGACCCATCCACACCATTCTACATCCTCCCAAGCTCCAAAACCACCCTCTAACGCCACCTGTTCGCTGCCACACTCACACACAATAAATTAGATGCATGTTAAATTCACATAAAAAACACATAAAAATCCAAAAATATGTTTTTTCTTATTTACTTCCAGAAATAACACGATTAGATGTTGTTTACTTCCTTGAGTAGGTAATGGCATTTATTTCATGGTTTTCATAGTGTTTTTGGCAAAAGTAGAATTAGCTTGTTAATTAGGGTTTACTAGGTTTTGCTTTACATTCTAGTCTTTCTCCTTTTCACAGTTAGAATAACATCTGTAGAGTAATATTTATTTCCTTTCATCACACATAGAGCTTCTTCTGAAATCTATAGAAGTTGGCTTGAGCTCCTAGTGATCTCACGCCGGCTGACCAAGTGACAACCTGCGGTGAGAGTTAGTATTTGTGCATATAGAACCGACGCTTCCAAGTTTGTTAGGAACTAACGGGTTGATAAAAGTAAAGTTGGTAGCCTAGGAGTTGCAACATTCTTGCTGCAATACTGGCGCTTACCAATCATTAGGCCCTATACTGAGACTTCTCCCTTAGGCTTTATTATGTATCTTGCCAAAAACGGTCAAGGTATTCCTAGGCATTTGGAAATGAACCTTGAGACCACCTTCACCTCAGATTCTGAAATCCATCCGGCAATTCCAAAGCTCACAAACCAAAAAAACATCCCAACATACCATGGCATCTGGAAAGAGGCAAGGCTAGGCTGAAAACCACTGTCATAACCCGGCAAAACCATGCCACTGACAATAAGAGAACCATACACCAACAAGCAAAGCCATGCATGTCTAAACCAACTAGGAATTCACACATGCAAAAAGTTACCTGTAAGTATTCCTATTGAAGCTGCTTGATCCTGCTTTCCTTTCCTTGATTCTTTCTTTCCTTCCTTTCCCTTTGCTTGCTTTTCCTTCCTTGATCCAAAGCTAGAGGGCTCCAAGAAAACTCTAAGTCGCTAAGAGTGAGAGAGAGAGAGAGAATAATGAGAGAGCTCCAAAATTAAACTAAAAGAAGCTTAACACTGAGCAAGCATAACACTGAGCAACCTGCCAACTAATCCTCATAAACCTTTTTATCAATGAGACCTCTAATTTCTTCATTTTCCATTAGTTTCCTTCATTTTCCTCGTCACATGCAACCTGTGACCTTTTACCTTCCTATGATGCAAGCAAGTTCCCTCTACAGACAGAGGCAACCACTCTAGCCCTAGAGTGGGTCTAGTCATAACAAAGACAATACCAAAGAAGATTTCCTTAGAAAGTTGATGCCATGAAGGCTTACCTTCAAACCATTGTTCGATGAAGTCCTTGTTGTGTTGCTCCAATTCTCATTCTTCTAATCACTTGTACCTAAAAACAACATACAGAGCACAACCACAAACATAATGGATTACGACAAAAACTATCTACTTAAAGAGGTAAGGAGCTTCAAGCTATCAATATGTAATTAGACATACGATATAGGAAATAAGCTGTTGATTTGTATTAATGTAAATTAAAATAGAACTTACAACCAAGCAATGACGTCGTAAGCCTCCTTGACAAGTCTTGTCAACATGTCTCCGCAAGCATTCACTCATAGACTGTCTCCCAAAAGACGAATAACTCTCTCTCCTACCCAAAAGGTTAATGCTAGAACACTCTTACAATCAAGTTAACTCCACTCAAAATCATCCCAAGCTAAGCTATATGAGAGGCTACTTCCACATGCTAGCAAAACTCTCTACTTTTACTATTGAATTCTTAAACTCTGAAGCTACCAAGCTAGCTGATCTCAGTCATGGAGGAAGTATTTATAGGAGGAGGAGCTTCCATAAGAAATGGGAGAAAAAGCTTATCCCTTTGAGAGGTTGCACAAAAGGTGGAACAACCATCCCAAAGGAGAGAGGTGAGCTCATCTGGTCCAACAACCAACCCTAGGGTCGCCCATGAGGATGTTACACTTTGAAACTTCGACGAGTTGTTTAAAAAACTTGCCAAAAGTAGATCGTCATGAGTGCAACACACAGACAGAGTGAAGACTTTGCTAGGGCTAGTGCAATCTTGGCCATCTTCGCGGGTGGAACAACTGATGTCCCGCGACGACCCAAAAACATGGGTAAAAAATGGTCTGCTCTAGGAGTAGTGAACTAAGGTATTCTTACTGAGATGACCAGGAAGATATTGACACATAATTTGCAACATGACACAA
This sequence comes from Pinus taeda, assembly GCA_000404065.3. Classification (NCBI taxonomy): domain Eukaryota; kingdom Viridiplantae; phylum Streptophyta; class Pinopsida; order Pinales; family Pinaceae; genus Pinus; species Pinus taeda. Next base: position 222,160 of record APFE031357305.1, on the reverse strand, counting down.
GGCAGATGTCGATAACACGAATTGGCAGTGTTTGGAATCAGGGAGTGTGGGGTCGGTGAAAAATTACTGTGTAACACTTACTTTTCTCCTAATTTCCTTTATTTTCATAAATAAATGTGCCAAAAATGCATTTTTTCCTTTTAATGCCTCTGCCTTAGCCTTTGCCTTAGCCTTTGCTAATTTTTATTAGCAAAAATACACACATCCAGTGATTCCCACTAGGATATCTTCGCCCAAAATTCATCTTGGAATAAGTGTCCCTTGCCCGTGGTCTTATTTTTCCTTTATTTACTTTTGTTACATGAAATTTTCACCAGG
>APFE031357305.1:136845-194493 GCA_000404065.3 Pinus taeda | reverse complement strand
CCTACTTTAATATAAAATATTTAATGTTTTATAGTCAGATACTTATTATTGGTTGTGATTTAACATATTTTATTTTCACTTTTTTTTACTGAAGTACTTTATTTTACGTTAATTATGTATATATTAAATTCCATTTTCTTAATAAATTATTATAGTTTTTATTAACTACAAACTTATACTTAAGAATATTTCTTAACAATTTTGTGCTATAAAAATACATGTTACCTCAAATACAACATCCCTTCTTTATTAATGTGGTAACCTGAATGACCAACTTGTAATGATAGCTCCAAAAGCAAAATCAATATTTTCATTGTACATAATTCAATTAGAAGACCACCAAAGATGGATACGATACAATATTTACATTAGACATTATAAAGTATAATAAATGATACACTAAGAAAGTAAATATTTAAAAATGAATATTTTCTTGAAGGATTTTAGCATAAATAAATTATTGATTGCCATCTTGACAATTTTAGTGAGAACCTCAACAAATTATGGACTAGTTTCCTTTTAGTTTCCACTTTCTTTTGTGTTTATATTGGATGTTTGCTTTTGTCCCATTAAGCCACCTTTTGTGGTAATTAGTTAGACATTTATAAAATTATATTATCTGTCATATTTTATCTTGCCTAGTTGATACAAATTCCACCTATACAAGACCTTAAAGCTAGTAAAACCTACACATTTCATAATATTGTTCATTGTGTTTGTTTAAGCAACCAAACTTCCGTCATATGCTTATTAATCTCAACCTTGAATGTTGTGAGAGATGAGTCTTTTTACTTTAGATCTCCCCCAAAATCACCTAGGTAGGCCTTGTTGGCCTTACAATTTTCCCTATATGACATTGTCAAACTTTGCATATTTGTAGTGATTTGGGATGATAGAGATACATCTTCTCCTTTTGTCTCTCATTTTACTTATTCCCATACTTCCCTCTTGAGTTGAGTTAGGGCTTTGAATCTTTTAGGGTTTTGCACTTTTGTTATACCTAATTCAACTAGTTCTCACTTGTTTAATGTCATTTGCATCTCATTTACTTTGTTAGTTTTTCATTACTTTTCAAGTGTGTTCTTGACATTCATAATTCATGGAAGATTTGTTGTACTTTCTAATCCCATCAATATTTTCTTTGGTCCTTTGTGGGCATTAATAAAATTATCCTATATTTTCTCATCTTCATGCCTATAAAAATGTACAAAGTACACATCATATATTTTCATTCCTTGGGTTCAATAATTTTTCATGGAAAACTTGAAGATTTGTTGTTAGATTTATCCCTTCCACATGATGAAATCATATGAATGGGGATCCCACTACAAAGTGTTAAGAAACCATTTGATTCGACTAGGTAAGAAAGTAAGCAAACAAATAAAAGTGAAACTAAAAGAGAAGGAAAAGGCCATATATAGGCTTACCCCTTATGGGGTCTCTCCTCCCCTAATGTTTAATGGTGATGGTAAAGAAAAATCTTATCCAACCCATTGTTGAAAAGTAGAGTTGGGAATTTGAGGAAAATGGAGGTGACTTATATTGGCATCATGCTACTAAGGCATAGATTTTGACTCTTCCAGATATTAAAGTGCACACTATGTGTGGCATTTGTTTTTTATTTTATTTGTAAAACTAGACAATTTATATTATATTTAAAAAGTATATAGCAACCCATCAACTATTATTAGTCTGCCACAAGGGAAACCAGACTAGTAACAAAGATTTAAATTCTTAAGATTGTATGTCAAAAAAATTATTAATTGAATGCTCTTGACACAATTCAAGCCATAGTAAATGAACATGCTTATGATTTGTAGAGTCCTATTATATCTAAAAAAGGTAGCCTCATGGCTAATAGAAACATAACATAACATGTATCTATAGACCGTATTAACTAGAAGGAGAGTCCACTTGTGTGGGGGGCAGATAGATCAATGCCATCTTCTGGTGCAATGACTAGAATGTCATCTAGCCTACTAGAATTGAGATTCTGTCATCTAATTTTTGTACCTTTTGAAAAATTTCATCAATGCACAACAATCGTTCTCTTAGAGTCTCTAAACACTCCACTAGAACTTGTTTCAAGAGAGTTTTGATATGCCAATAAAGTTCAATTGTTTGCATATAGCGGATTTGGTGAGCTTTGGTATTGTTAGTTTTAGGAATCTCACTGTGATTTTCCATCACATGTTGACATGGGATAAATCGTTGACAGAAACACAATTTCTCTTCCATGTTTGGAATGATGTTGCAAATTTCCACTAGGTTGGACTCATTATATCTTTCCATGGATCATTGAGCCTCCACTTGGGTCTCTAATTACGACGATGACCAAACCCTCCTTGCTCCTTGGCCTCTTAATGAAGTTGCTCGTTGCACCATATTGAGTAAGAAGCCACGTAGAAGACCACCTATCTCACTTGTAAGAAAAAAAGCCACACCATGACAAAGAGCTAGCATAGTAGATAAATAAAGGCTAGAAAAGACTAGGTACCAATTGTACCAAGTGAGCCCAAAACTATTACAAATTTTCCAAAGAAACTAGAGAGCCCATAAAGGAGAAGATGAGATGGAATTCTAGACGAGACAAAGAATCAAAACCCCCAGTTGATACTTTAAGGAGAGGGAATGACACTCATGTTTAGGAATTGAGGAAGTAAAGTCAATGGGTGCACTAAACCAAAATCAATTAAATTCCCATAAGTTTAGAAAGAAGACACCTAACCAAAGTGCCAATTCCTATAACTCAAAAGAAAAACAAACTTGCTCAAAGATAAAGACCTAGAGTCGGTCAAGAGAATCAACTAAGTGTCAAATTAGACATGTACAAAAACAAACCAATGCCTAATGCCCAAGGGCACATAGAAGACAATAGAACTCTTCCCCAACTTAGAAGCAAAGAATAGGTCAAATATGAAAGGAATTGTGACACAATCAATAGATGGGAATCCATACTAAATGTCTAAATTACAAATAAATTCTCCTGAAATAGAATTAGGTTAAATCAAAACAACTAAGTCAATCTTGGAATACATTGATCAGGTGCAAAAGTGTTATGAAAACATGATGCAGTAGTCCATAATACTTCCCTTTAAACTTTCCGCGAGAGTGTACATTGATATCCACCACCTTGCTACATGATAAAAACCTCCCTTCTTACCACCTTCCATAATAACGATGAGCATTACTAGAGAGTAGAGGAAAAGATCAAGTTGTCTTGCAAGGACAATCCACTTCCCAAGCCTCATCATAATGTAGACTATCCATGCGAGGCTTTGAATGCATGTTGGACGACACTTGTGGGGTGGTTCATGCCCCCTCATAAAATCAATTTCCCACATCCAGAGAAAGGGTTTGGGATCCCTTGACTTGACACCCACCATGGGGAGGTATGAAATTTGTTAAGAGAAGATGAATTATGAGTTCCATTTTCAATTAAAGAGGCATTGATATAACAATGGAAATATTCAAAGGGTTATAAATTGTGAGGACAAGTTTGGGGGATGAGTCTCCACACCTAGTAATCCCACCTCCCTTTAACCATATGAAGACATAAATCACTTTTGAAGATTGGGAATCTTGACCATAACATTAAAAAAGTAAGAAAATACCCATGGGACGTTCAAAAAAGAAAATAACATTTGAATTGAGTCAAAACGGGAAAAGAGTAAGGGTAGTAGGCCCAAAGATAGATGGAAGAAGCACCAAGGCTTTGAATCTAATGGAAGTATTGAAGAGTAAAGGTAAACGAGATGAGAAACAAGTGAAAGGAAGTGTAAAGGGGTTGGTGGTGGTGTTTCCAAAACCTTACTTTCAATGCACATTAAAGAACACCTTATGATCAAAGCCAAGGGAGATGATGACCATAAGAAATCTAAAATATGCAAACCAATGGAAGGTAAGGGATAATGAAGGAGACCCGTTGAAAACTGATATCTTAGGAAGAAAATTAAGGTTCACTCCTCTCATTCTAAATGATCCACGTTCATATTGGTGGCCACCTGCCTATTCCACTTGGACCCCCACCATTGTCTCTTTTGGTTTCCTTGATTGTAGCACATTTTACTACTTTTGGCCTTTTTTGGGTCCTAAACTTCCATAGCCATTTGAAGCCCTAAACGATGTTTTTTGGGAAATAGGCAACCTTGTAGATAAAGGTAGGGATCTGAAGTCAAAATTTGTTTTCCTTGGATATATCTTTCTAACAAGGTATTGTATGTGTCAAATGAAAATCATATGCCAAAGTTATGACCCCGTGAAGTTGATGTACCAACTAACCCCAACAAGGCCTAGAAACTTTTGGTGCTTCATCTCCTAGGGTAAGGTTTTTGGATGTTTAGGGTTTTCTATTGTTTCCCATTAATAAAAAGGTCTCTAAGCCTTATTGTAACATAGTTCAGAATACATGTAGCTACCACATCTCTTCTTAGAGATAAGGTACCATCGCTTGAGCTAGTTTATTTCCATTCTGCATGTAAATTTTTTTCAGTACTTTGTTATTAATGAATTAAAGTTATGTTTTAGTTGTAGCTCTATGTTTATGTTTATATCTATATTTCATTTCATTCCTTCATAAATATAGATCAGTGGTATTAGAGCGGTACTTTCTCTATTTTTTTGTGCATTTCCCCAATGAGGTCGGGGTATAAGGACTTGGGACTGGAAGAAGAAAAGGAAGATGAGGGACCAAGAGATCCTATCAAATTGCTGCTCGAAGAAACCCTCGAGCGAAAAAGGAAAGAGATGATGGAAAAGTTTTCCCAGATCCTTCGGTGGATGCCCATCGACAATGCATCTTCATCCAACAATCACTTCGGAGGCATCGCCCCCTTCAAGGTACACATGAACTTTGATATCCCTATATTTGAAGGTCGAATAGATGTAAATATTGTAGATAAATGGTTGAATCTACTAGAGGGTTATTTTTCAATCCATAGTTTCTCTGATAGGGAGAAGACTAATTTTGCACTGCTTAAGGCCGCCCCCCATGTCAAGGACTGGTGGAAAACTTAATGTGAGAAAGAGGACGAGGAACTCTCTTTGTTCACAGCCGAACCCTCTTGGAACTCTTTTGGAGACGTTGTCAAGGAATAATATTACCCTGTGGGGAGATATGAGGACAAGTAGATACGATGGACCACACTACAGTAGCAAAAGGACCAAGACATGTATGAGTTCACAAAAAATTTTCATACTCTATGCACAAAGTTGAGTATCAAAGAATCTAAGTGACATTTGGTGCTTAAGTACCATGAATGTCTGCACAAATACATTCAGGAAAAAATGGAGTTCTTGGACATCTCCTTGCTTGGTGCAGCATACTGATATGTCGCCTAGATTGAACACAAATTTAAAGAAAAGAAGTGTGACTTTGGATATGTGAATTGGAAGTAGGGCAAGAGCACCCCCAAACCACAAAACAAAGGACAGAGCCAATGTGGAGCAGACCAAGACAACCCATCGAAGCTGCAAGCAAAGAATGACACCACAAAAATAAATAAGGACACAGGGAAGTGGTGTGAGTTCCACAAAAGCCCCAGTCACAACACAAATGAGTGTCACACCAAGCAGTCATTGGTGGCTGAGCTAAAAGCTTCAAAGTCTGATGCATGTTCTCATTCTTAATTAGAACTCGACAAGGGGAACGACAAGGGGAAGAAAATTATTAATGCAGAACTCAGCTCAACTGTTTCCGCCACCAAGGTCCAAAAGACTGAGCCCGAAGATCCAAAGGAGGGTAGATGTGAGTGAAGGGTTATTCGATGTGAGTGAAGGGTTATTCGTTATAGTTCATTTTCAACAGTGAGAGCCAAAAGAAACTCATTTCAGCAGAGGTCATTAACTAGTTGGGCCTGACAACCTCACCACACCAACATCTATACACCATCGGGTGGCTCCACCAAGGACGAGATCTCTGTGTCATCCAGTAGTGTTGCCTTCCCTACAACATCAAGCCCTTCACAAATGATGTATTGTGTGATGTTGCTCCTCTTGAAGTTTGTGATGTGTTAGTAGGTCAACCATACTTGAGAAAGCATCATGATGTGTATGAGTCGAGGCCTCACACTGATATTATCACTTTGGGAAATAATTTATACGGGATACTTGAGGTAGACCTGCTTACCGCCATCTATTTGATCTCTATTAAGAAATGAGGTAAGATCATCTCCTAGACTGGGAAATTTGATTTATTTATGATTTTCTCTCAAAGTAAGGGGAAGATAGTGGCCACATTTATGGCCCACGAGAAGGGTTCCCCCACATAGTAGAAGTAGGTGGATAAGTTCATGGAAGAATACAAAGAAATCTTCTCCTCACCCATAGGGATACCTTTGCACTGTTAGGTCAAACATTCAATCAATCTGACTCCTAGAGCACCTCTACCTAATGGGATGATATACCGCCGCTCCATTTTGGAAAATTAATAAATCAGGTGGCAGATTGTTATGAAACCAGCTCACAAAAAGATAGAAAAGATATATGAACGCCTTAGAAATAAGCCTCTTTGAGGGGGAAACATCCTTTACATTACATGAATGAACAATTCTTGGATGATAGAAATGAAAAAACCTCCTTTCTATATATAGGAGTCTAAGGGGTCATAATATAATCAGAGCCGACATAAAAATAATAATGTAAGGGCACAATAATAACAATAGTGGGCTTCTATGGGGCACAATATAAAAACAATATGGGGACTACATGGGTACAACAATATAATAAGGGGGTTGTACTAATAACAATAAGGGGTTACACTAGTAGTATAGGGACCTAACATGCCCCTCTCTTTCAAAAAGTGTTGTCCTCAACGCTTGAGTAGTTCTTGATGCTCCTGTATAAAATTCTTGTCCTCCCATGTAGAATCTTTAGTAGGTAAGTTCTTCCACTTGATGAGATACTATGAAATTGATCAATTTCGTAGCTGTCAGGTTCTTGTTTCTGTGATTTCTCCAAGCTCTAATATGATTTTTCCTTTCTTGTCAAGTTATGGAAATATTGTTTGAACTAGGATCTTCTACAACTTTTGAATGAGTGGCCACACTTCTTCATCCTTCTTCCATCCATATCTTGCTTCATCTATCCAATCTAGTTGGATAATAGAAAGGGCGCACAATAATGCTTTCACATGCTCATCCTTTTTTGAGAGTGCATCTGCCACAACATTTTGCTTCCCTTTTTTGTAGATGATTTCAAAGTCATAACCCAACATCTTTGTGACCCATTTTTGTTACTCTTCATAGGATAATATTTGTTCTAAAATGTATTTAATACTATCATGATCTGTTTTTACCGTGAAGTGTCTTCCCATTAGGTAAGGTTGCCATTTCTTAAATGTGTGTAGTATTGCCAACATTTCCTTTTCATAAATATATTTCTCGAGGGACATTTGTTTGTATGTATGTAACCATAAAGATACCCAATCACCTACATAAAAACTTCCTTCATTGCAATGTTGATCTGCCTGTTATTTCATTCGATTCTGCACCAAAGTGGCGTTATCCTTTAAAAATTGGAGAACTTGTTGTTGATGCTCGATGTGATATTTCACTGCTTGAATCTTTTTCTTATTGATATGTCCTTCTATCTTGAGAGTTTGAGGAGTGATAATTTCTTCTAGTGCATTACAAGATATGGTTGGATTCATTTCTTGATGCTTTATGTGATCTTTCACTTCTTGAACATTTTTCTTCTTGATATGTCCTTCTATCTTGATAGTTTGAGGAGTGGTAATTCTAGCTATTGCATTACAAGATATGGTCGGATTCATTTCTTCTTTCTTGATATGGTCTTTCACTTCTTGAAGCTTTTTCTTCTTGATATGTCCTTCTATCTTAAGAGTTTGAGGAGTAGTAATTCTTTCCAATGCTTTACAAGATATGGTCGGATTCATTTCTTCTTTTTCTGGGGTTGGTTTTTGGTGTATATACTCTTCCTCCTGTCCACAATCAATGTAAAATAACTTCTTCTCATCACACTTATGACCTTTAATGTATTTGTTATCACAATTGTAACACAACCCTTTTTCTCTTTTTTCTTCCAATTGTTGTGGTGTAACCATTGTAGGTTGTGGAAGGCTAGGAGAAACAACACTTCCATCTTTATAGTTGTGAGGGGTAGACTTCTTTGTTTCCATAATTTTTCTTTCCATTTCGTCCTCTTGCTCTTTTTTCTTCCAATTGTTGTGGTGTTGCTCTAAAGAAGGTGTTGCTCTTTGTATCATCATAATGTGCTATCATTTCCTCTGTGAAAATTGACCACATAACAAGTTGTTTACGAGAAAAAAGCCCTTTATACCATAAAAATTGATCCGGTTCTAAATATGAAGATGTAATGCATACCTTTTGTAACAGTGGTACACCATGTATTTCAAAATATTGCTCCATCTGTAGTATTCAATTTACTGGATCCTTGCCATCAAACTTCCTCATATCGCCTTTTCTTGATTTTAGGAGTTCGATCTTGAAACGACTGTAAGAAATCAATTTTTGCAGTAGCCCTCTGTGTCCTCTTTCCAATGCCACCAGTCTGATCAAAATTGGATTCTCCAAGGAAGAGTTATGCCAAATCTCTCATGGTGACCTAATTATAGACTAGTTCAGTAGAGAGAAATTGTACGACGTGCCACGTGTCACTGTTTCGACCTTAGTACCTTAAACTGATACAAAAAAAACTACAGTCCGTCCTCTTTCTGTAACTTCTTACGAAATTTCAATTTGATGCTCAAAACAAAAGTTATGACTATTTTCCCCAGGTCACCTATTTGGAATGTAATTTAGGAGTCTGCAAAATGGCCAACTTCCTTAGACCATATCTCTCCAAATATAGCATGAAAAGCTCTGAAATTTGGATTTGAGGTTCATAACAATTTCAACCCAAATGGGTTTTTTTTTAAGCGTCTAAAACGTCGCAGAAAAAAGTTATAGTGCAAATTCCATGATGACCTATTTGGAGCAGCGAAACCCTAGAATCCAAAGCTCTGATACCAAATGTTATGAAACCAGCTCACAAAAAGATAGAAAAGATATATGAACGCCTTAGAAATAAGCCTCTTCGAGGGGGAAACCTCCTTTACATTACATAAATGAACAATTCTTGGATGATACAAATGAAAAGACCTCCTTTATATATATAGGAGTCTAAAGGGTCATAATATAATTAGAGCCGACATAACAATAATAATGTAAGGGCACAATAATAATAATAGTGGGCTTCTATGGGGCACAATAATAATAATATGGGGACTACATGGGTACGTCAATATAATAAGGGGGTTGTACTAATAACAATAAGGGGTTACACTAGTAGTATAGGGACCTAACACAGATCCAGGAACTACTGCAAAAAGGGCACATTCAACAAAGTTCCTCACCTTGTGGAAGCCCGATTGTATTTGTACAAAAGAAGGATGGAACCTGGAGGTTTTTCATTGATTAATTAAAACTTAACAAAATCACTGTCAGGAATAGGTATCCAATCCCCCATATTGATGTACTTCTTGACCAGCTCAAGGGGGTCAAGTATTTTAGAAAGATCAATTTGAAGTCTAGTTATCACTAGGTTCCCATAAAACCCACATATGTATGGAAGAACACCTTCAAATCCAAGGAGGGCCTTTTCGAGTGGTTGGTCATGTCTTTTGGGTTGAAAAATTCACCTGCAACTTTTATGAGGCTAATGAATGACATCTTGTGGCCCTTCATAAGCTCATTCGTGGTTGTATATCTAGATGACATCCTCATCTTCAACAAGAGTTGGGAAGAACACTTGCAGCACATTTAATAGGTCCTTCAAACCTTGGGTAGCACAAATTATGTGCCAACTTGGAGAAATTCACCTTTGGAATGAGCCAAGTCCAATATCTGGGCTACATCATTAATGCACAAGGCATGCATGTGGACCTGATTGAGATCTATTTTTTTGGGATTGGCCAGCCTCGACCACTCTAAAAAAAATTTGCAGCTTTTTGGGCCTTGCCAATTTTTATCGGAGGTTTGTGTTGGAGTTCTCTCATCTCACTTGGCTTTCAAGTTAGGTTACCTAGGGCGGAGCAAAGGAAATGCTTTTTTGGTCTGAGCCCCAACAAAAGGGATTTATTGAGCTGAAGCACTGCCTCTGCTCTGCACTTGTAATCACATTGCCAAACCTGCAACAACCATTTGAAATTGAGATAGACGCTTCTAACTACGCTATTGGTGCAGTTCTCACCTAACAAGGGCATTTGGTGGCATATCATAGTGAGACAATTTTCGATACAATTCAAAAATACCCCACTTATGATAAAGAGATGTATTCTATCATGTAAGCGTGCCGACAATGGAAACATTACATTTTGGGGAAGGAGATGTTCATCCACGCTGATCACTGATCTATTCAGTTTATAAAGACACAAGGGAATTTGTAGAACAAACGACATCAGAATTGGTCTACATCTTTGCAACAATTCCACCTAAACATTAAATACAATAAGGGAAACATCACTCATATTGCAGATTGCCTTAGTTGGCCCCCAGTTGTAGCACTGACTAATGTTCTCAAATCTTATGGCCACGCAACCTCTAGATGGTCGCAAGTATACAAAAACAATCCAGAATTCACCACCACATACCAGATGCTAGTGGATAGCAAACAAGTTCCAAATTTCCACCTCCAGGATGCCTTATTATGCTACCTAGGCCACCTTTGTGTTCCTTTAAGCGAGCTTTCCAAGTTGATTTGGGAGGCACACTATAATTGGGTCATAGTACACTAGTGTGGAGAAAATTATGATCGTACTACATAAGTATTTTTATTGGCCAAAACTTTGACAGGACATTGGAAACTATATCAGATCTTGCATTGCCTGTGCCATCGCCAAGCCAACCATAAAAAACAAGGCATGTATACTCCTCTTTCTACTCCTAGCCAACCTAATAATCCATCTCCATGGACTATCTGTCCCGTCCCCTTCTACCAAGCATAATAATGACTATGTATTTGTGGTTGTGGACAAATTTTCTAAGATGATTATATTGTGGCTTGCAAGAACAATATCACAACAGAGGACACTACTAAAATCTTCTTTGAATGAGTATGGGTACATTTTGGGATCCCATAGAACATTATATTAGATCAGAATAGTTGGTTCCTGAGCACATCCTGGTCGAGCATCTAGACATTATTATACACCAAGCTCATCGAGTTGATTGCGTTCCATTCCCAGATTGATGGCCATACAATGGCTGTTAACAAGATGATAGTGAACATACTACGCATGTAAAACTATAGGAATCCGCAAACCTGGGATTAGAGCCTTCCTTATGTGCAGCAAAAATATTATAGAGATCTCCGTAGCTCAATTAGCCACATTCATTTTCAAGTGGGTTTGGGATTTCAACCATTGTGTCTGATTAATGTTGTCATGCCTCATGCAATTACACAAACAAAATCTACACATGTACAGTCCGAGGTTGATAAAGCAACCCAGTTTATTGAACATATCCAACACATCCACTAGCAAGTGCACGACATCTTGGATATGTCTAAGGCCAAATACAAGTGGAAACATGATCAGCATCGGGTGCCACACAAGTTTTAGGTGGGCAGCAAAGTTTGGTTGAATTTGTAGAAAGAAAATCTTGCAGGAGCCCATCGAAAGCTCAAATCACTCCAATGCAGGCCTTGCACAATCACCAAGGTTGTGGGCGATAATGATTTTGAGCTCAACATTCCCCCATTCATTGGCTTGCACCTAGTGTTCAATGTGGATAGCCTTCGATCATACTTTCCACCATTAGTGGGCACATCAAACATTGCAGAACAACTACCACCCATAGAGCTAAACCAAAAATGCATGGAACAAACCTCAACTGATTACATTGTGGACACATAGATCGAGAACACTTGCTAGCAGAATATCCAACTGTATCGCTTTGTCAAAGATGGCCAACTTCTGCACTAAGGAAAGTGACTCATTAGGGACCAAGTTTAGCAAAAGTTTCTCCATCTCGTGGAGGTATTCAACACAATGGGGACCATTGCTTCCTAAGGGGGGAGGACTGATCCAGGTGAATATTGGTGGCCACTCACCTATTCCACTTGGACCCCCTCCATTGTTTCTTTTCAGTTTCCTTGATTGTAGCACAATTTACTATTTTTGACATTTTTTTCGGGCCCTAAATTTTCGGATCCATTTTGAGGCCTTAAAAGACGTTTAAGTTGTTTTCCTCGAATATATATTTCTAACGAGATATTATATGCATCAAAAAAATATCGTATGCCAATGTTACGAACCTGGGAAGTTGATGTACCAATTAACCCCAATGAGACCCATATATTTTTGGTGCTTCATCTCTTAGGGTTAGGTTTTTGGATGTTTAGATTTTTTCATTGTTTCTCAATAATAAAAAGGTGTCCAAGCATCACTGTGACACAATTAAGAAGGCATGTAGCTGCCACATCCCTTTTAAGAGATAAGCTACCATCCCTTGAGCTAGTTTATTTCCATTCTGCATGTAAACAATTTTTAGTACTTTGTTATTAATGAATTGAAGTTATGTTTTTGTTGTAGATCTGTGTTTCTATTTATATATGTATTTTATTTTGTTCCTTCATAAATTCGGATCACTAAAGGAGAAGAACAATTACAGGAGAAGGTTGGCCCTCATGTAAAGGCCAAACTAGTGGTTAGAAGAAAGAAATGGGTATGGGTTAATCAAGATAAGTTTAAATTAACTTTGGTGAAGATCTAACCATGGAGGAAGCACTGTAGCTAAGTGAAAGTGCACTAACATAATTTTTTATGCTATGTTGGTGGTTGATAAATCCTTGTACTAATGGATGGGAGTGTGTGGAATAAGAAATTAGGATATATGCCAAAACATCATTTTCTAACTAATGGATAATTGTTTTTTGAATTCTAAAAGGGAGAAGATGCAACAAAATTTTTGCAAGAGAATTAGTTTGGGGGTCCTAATGTGTTGATGTTGAAAATATTGTCAACCTATTTTGAACTAACATAGGAGAGAATAATTAATAGGCTTTAATTTATAAGTGTGGGGTGTAAGGTTATTGAAATCCATAGGCAATAGCCTCAGGACTTTTATAAATTATGATGAAATTTCTTTATCAAAATCACGCAAGGAAATACCAAGGATTTGAGATATGGTTTACCAAGCCTCATGGAGATAGTGGTATCAAACTTGAATCATAATTTTAATCTTCTATGCCATAAAAGTGTGTGTAGGATTTATTTAATGTCACTAGAAAAGAGAAACAACAAATCAATTTCTAGAAGGAAAGTAGTAGATTATTAAGGTGTCTCTTATAGTAAAAGTGACTTGGCCATTGTTAAAACATAATCATCTTGTTACCACTGGGTTGGAGTAGGTTGGGCTGTGTCAAACTTCAACCCAACATAACTATTTCAAACCAACTTTTGACTGGTAGTTAGTGCTTCCAATCTGAGAGGGTACTCTCCATATACTTAAAAATTTAACTATGATAAGCTCAAAAATAAAGATGGTTAACTCTGTGTCTCGTGTGATTTTGTAGGTGAAAGATTGTGAGGACATCCACCATTGGGCATGGATTCAATTAAAGAAAATCAATTACAAACAACACTGTTTTGTGGAAGCTGAGGCATTCTTTGGTTTACTAATGTGAATATGGACATTTACAGTAATCACAACCAAATTGAAGGAAGTTGGAGCAATATAACATTGAATTCCAAGTAATCAAACAAACTATGAAAACTGATAACAACATAGGAGCATGATAGGATGGAACTGAAACCAAACATGGATCTCAGGTTAAAATAGAGTATTCTACAAACTTTATTTTTATTAACTGAAAAGTATACAAAAGTGGTGTTCTCACATCATTGATCCCCCTTTCAAAAGTCAAGAAACCACCCATATATAGAGTGAGATCTTCTTTTACAAAATATTCCCCCTGGGCTAGATTCGATCGACAACTATGATATCCAATCTTATTTGAGTTACAAAACCTTGAGCCATTATAGGGATATTACATTTAATAGTGTTTGAATACAAATGGAAGTCGCATAAACAAAATCTATCCAACTGTTACAATAATTTATGAAAAAATTGCAACTGTTGGTAATGTTGGCACTGTATTTGTGGAAATTCATACATCTAGCCCTTCGAATCTTGATGTGATTTTTGCTAATTAAAACATGTTAAAAGTGTCTCTCTATCCTATGTGTCTCGCTGCCCTCTTTTCTTTGCATTCTATTTCATGATTGTGCTACTGGATATACTCCGAAAAACACCCTCGCTGTACCACTAAGTGGAAGCGAAATGGATATTTTGATGCTCATTGATCTAGGTCGTTGATCTGGGCTGATTCAATATGGGTTGTTGATCTAGGCATGTTGTTATCGCAATCACAATACATGAGGGGGGGGGGGGGGGGGGGGGCTTTAAGTATATTCCATAATGTTTTGCCGACGAGCTAGACTAGAAGTTGTAAAGAACTGCAATATATAAAATATCACATCCATCACAATCACAAGTCGGAAGGGGCTTCAGTGGAGGAGAAATTGGTGACTTGAGCGATCCCCGATTGCGATATCGCAATCAGCGGGTGAGGACATATAGCAATCGGTGGGTGGGACAGAAATTTATGCGATATCTCAATCGACAGGGAGGACTTGCAATATTGGCGGAGGTGTGGTGACGGGACTTTACGATATCGCAATCGGCGGGCCGGACAAAAGTTTATGCGATATTATAATCGGTAGGTAGGACTTGTGATATTGGCAGAGGAGTGGTGATGGGAGTTTTCTATATCGCAATCAACAGGGAGGACATGCGATATTGCAATCGAAAGTGGAGGAGTGACTTACGATATTGCAATCGGCGGGGCACTTTGCGATATGTGATATTGCAATCATAAGTGGAGGAGGGACACGGGTGGATATGGTTTCGAAAAATGGAAGGGGCCGATAGAGATATGGTTTGCGGATCCTAGCCCTTTAAAAATAACTGCAACTAGAGCTAAAAAAGGGATGCAGCTAGAGTTTAAATACATGTTACTGTTATAGTTGAAATATGGGATGCAGCTAGAGTTTAAATACGGATTACGACTAGAGTTTAAATATTGAAATGGAAATGGTTAGAGTTAAAAAAAAAGGATGAAATGGGATTAGTGAAATGGGTTTTAGAGAATACATGAATTTCTCAAAATCAAATTAGACTGGACTTGTCCTTCCTCCTTTAATTTCCAAATGCAAATCACAACAACCTTTATCAAAAGAAACAGATAGATACAAAGAGCAGTAGTGAAAAAACCTTATCTAAAATAACTAATCAAACTAAAAATTATTTCTAAGGGTTATCATGAATAACACATCCCTTCCCTCAATTCCAACAAAGTAGTAGCCTCCCACAAAACAAATTATCCCTTAGGAGGTTAGTGGAAAAATATAAACCTAAAATAATACTTATTCAGGGAACTATTTGTGAAGGGGAAAAAGGTAGAGGAATTATTACTCCATTTTTAAAAGATTAGAATTGTAAATCTCTAAACTTAAATGTGAAATTTTGAGGATTAATTATATGTTGGAATACATCCTTTAATTATATTGTTATAAATGTTGGTTTAATCATAAAGTTTTGGTCTCTATAATTAAGGAGGTCCTTCTATATCATAAACATGTATGGGCCCTATGATGATAGAAATTATTTGAGGAAAACCTAATGGATCAATAAATTTTCAATATGGATCATGTTATTTTGGTTGGGGATGTAAATCTCATCTTAATGAAAGGAAAAGTTTAGGAAAATGCTCAAGTGGATTCAATGGAAAAATACTTTATCCACATCCTTAATGATGTAGCCTTATGTAATGTGGTTCCTCTAAAACTAGAGCCAACCATGGAAAATTGTAGGGGCTAATATTCACAAGTGGGCTAATTTTCCATGTTTTTTCAAAAAAAAAAAGATTCTCTAATTTCCATTTTTTATACAAGTGATTTGCCCAAATTTTACAGTATAAAATTATTTTACCTTAAAAGGGGCCAAATTTTTATATAGAGACTATATAAAGTTATTATACATTGAATATTTTTACAAAAGTATCATCAAACATTTTACAAATTGCATATTATGGACTGGTGATATTGGCCAATGTTTATAAACTTTAAGATAAATTTCCATCCTTAAAATTTTTCCCTGGAGCCAACATGAATTATTAAGGATAGGCGATGAAGGAATCTAAAGGTTAAATAGGCTTATGGTTTCTAAAAATCATGGTAGAGGAAGAGGGTGCTTTTAGATCATTTCAAAATCCTACTCCAAATATAAAAGGTTGAGAATAAATCCCGGGCCTTTCGTAAATTCATTCCAAAAGGGTTGGAGATGAAGGAATTTCTCGGTAAAATTCCATTGGAAAAATTATGATCCAATTACTCATATTATGCAACTTTCCAATTAATAAAAAGTTTGAAAGTGGTTAAAAAAGTTGTAGGTGAATGGGTAAAATTAATGTTTTAGATTTTGAAAAGTGACTTAAAGGAGGTGGATACTTAGGCAAAAGAGATGTTGCATAGGAATGTAAGAGTACCTTTCACAGAAGAAGAAAGAAACAAGTGAAAGTAGTTTGAGTAAAATAAAAGGAAGATGTTGGAATGAAAGGAGGAAAAGTGGAGAATGAAAAATAGAGCAACATGGTTAGCAAAAGGAGATGAGAACACAAATCCTTCTCGAAACTATTCAAATAATAGGAAAACCATTATCACAATATGGGAAATGAAAAAAGAAGATGGAACAAATTCAAGTTGTTAATGGATGTGGATGGAGTATTATATTTTCAAAATTTCTATAAGGAATCTCCCATAGAAAATATTAAAGAATTATAAAACGGAACCCAATAAAGGAAAACATATGACATCAAATATAAAATTAAACTAGAAGAGTTGTGAATTTATAAAGGAAAAGAAAGAAAACGACATACCTCCTTTACACTAGTCACCTAGGTTGGAAGTAAAAAAAAATGTAGTATGCTTTGCAATAAATAGAGGGGTATCAAGGAGGTTTAATTTTTTAAATAATACCATTTAAGGTCACCCATTTTGACGATAGAGTCATGTACCCAAGTTATTATCTAAAGTCAAATGAGTACACATTTAAGAATTGGCTCTAGCTATATGTAAAATTATAAAATAGGGTGATAAACCAATGTTAAATATGGATTCCTAAAGGAGTTAGACACACATTTTTTTTGTTTTCCAGGTTGTCTGTGACCCTCCAAGATTGACTTGTGGCTTGAGAAACTGTGATCCAGGGGCATCTAATCTATCAAAGTCACCCTTGGATCGCACTCGACCTGGGCCACACCAGCCCTAAGCTAACTTGATTTTTTAGCATGTCTCCTCCCCTTAGCACAAACACAACCACCCCCATGAGGTTTGATCTTGGGCCACCTTGCTAACGAGGTCCATCTTCAATCGGATGAGCTAGTGGGACTTGGTGAGTTAGACTCACATTGATTGTAGTGTTAGAGACAAATTTTGTGTATTGGAAATCACTAGTTCACATAAAGTAATTTTGGAAAAAAAGAAAGAATCACTTTAAAATTTTATGGATTGGAAAAAGGGAGAGAGAAGGCATTCCCTCAATGAAATAAAAGAATATAGGTAAACCTAAAGAATATATGGGATGTGGTATGGAAAACACTCATCAATTTGGTCATGCTTCGGTAGGAAAAAGTTTATGGAGTTTGATAAAAATCAAGAAATGTAGAAGTAAGTGATTCTATGAAATGCATTAATTCAAAACCCATGAACAAATGGATAAGAAAGAAAAAGATATATTCACATGTAGCTCTATTATTTGGAAAGAATTAGTGATGGATTTTCCAATGGAAATTAAATCGATGACATGGACAATTAGAAACAATTTAAAGATAATGGTAGGAGAGGACCCACTGGTGAATTTTATAGGGTTGTATGGACTCCCAAAACATTTAATCCTCATCCTTAACACTAATGTGTTTTTAATTTAGAAAAAGTAGTATATCTAGAGACCAAGTCCTTTTGGATTCAAGTGTGGAAAGAAGCTAATATACTACAAATTGAAGGAGAGGAAGTCGAGGTATGTATAGAATTTATATAAATTTCGAAATATATTTCTATAAGGTTAAAGGAGATAGATGATGAATTAGTTTGTTCCAAAATTTTCTTATGAGGTAGTTTCACATGAGTAGAAAAAGGGCACTGACCAAGTTTGAGAATGAAGAAGAAGGACTTAAAAAGGTGGTAATGGAAGAAAATTTGGGAATCAAAGGCTCCCTTGGAAACATGAATATTTCTATTGATTCTCTTGGCATATAGAGTTTTAACATAAGGCAATTTCAAGAAGATATTAGCATAAGTTGGTAATATTTACATATGCCAAAAAGTAGAGGAAACAATCTCCCATATATTCACTAACCATCCTTTTATGGAGAAAATTTGGAGAGAGGCCTTGAAGAAGATATGAGACAAAAAAAAAGTGGGAGGAATCTACAATGTAGGAAAACATGGGTATGTGGTTCAAAGAAAAGACATTAAGAGAACACATGTATTTACCTAGTACCATCCATTTGGCTTTATGGTTAGCAAGATATGACATGATCTTCCAAAGTAAGGAATAATACACTAGAAATAGTGTGATATATATATATATATATATATACAAAAAATTAGAAAATTTAAGACCTTAAAGTTATAAAAAAAATGCTAAATTAGATAAATCTTATGCAAGGGAAAATTTTGATGGAGCATGCTAGAATGAATCGAGGAAAACTAGGGTGGGTGGATTACAATTGTTTAGGGAGGATCATAATGTATGTTTAAAGGAAAGTATACATTTGAGAAGGAAAAAATAATTGGATATAATTAAATGCATTGTGGTTGTCATTGAAGTGTGCAATGGTGATGAGTGGATAGCCACAAATAATGGGAGACTACAAAATTGTGATCGATTGGATAATGGGTAGAAATAGTTTGCAAAACATGACTTTAGCCTCAATAATGTATTTAATAAAACAAAATTAAAAAAATGATCTTTCACTCATATTCATATAGAGATAAATTCAATATATGATAGTTTCTCTAAAACTAATGCCTCTCGTTAGGTTGTTTTAGATCTCAAGAGGTTAAAGTTGGAGTGTAGCAAGGAGCTTCATTGAGGTCCCTATTTTACTAGCTTTGTTTTAGTTTAAGGAGGAAAATAGATAGATAGATAGATAGTGACTCTTATTATTAGTTGGAACTAAATATCCTTACTATTTCTAGTTATGGAGAAAAACCCTTTTTAGAATAAACATGTATGTGTGTCTATTGTTGGGTATGCATCAATGAAAAGAGAGAGAGAGCTAAGAGTTTAAGTTGGATGACATATAACTCCAATATTAGACAAGGTAAGGAAATATTTCAATATTAGTTGGTGCCCTAGTATATATCCTCTAAGTTTTATTTTTAACAATGCAAGGATGGGTTTCTTCACCATTTTAAAGTCATGGTAGGGTCATGGATTACTAAAGGGTGTGATATTTTTATCTTAGTTTAACTAGAATACCTAATTTGTGAGAACCGAATGAAAGACTCAAATGGCTAAGGGAACACGAACCCAAAACCATGCTATCGAACTAGTCTACTGTTTAAAGATTAATTGATCGATTGAAATATAAGCCAATATACTCACAGTGACTAAGTGTCCAAGACAAGTAGTTATTTCTAAGCTCTAGCAATATATGGTGGTGTAAGATACAAGAAGGGCTTCATAATATGGTAATGGTAAATGTATGATTAAGAGGTATTGTAGCCTCGAGGATTAGCTCAATTTGTTGAGTCCCCATTTCTAAAGTACCTCATCATTAGGAGGCCACGAGGTCAATTCTCCTCAACATCCTCGAGGTTATGCTTTGTTGGTTTGGCCAACAGGATGTGATCCATTTGGGTTGATATGCCTATATTTTCTACAAAAAAATAGATTAAGAAGGATAATGAGAAATAGGACGATAACATTTTCCAAGTAAGCTAAGGATATATGTACAATTAAAAACCATCAAAACAACCTACAAAAATGTTAGGTCATGAAAGGAGTCGTTATAAATAATTATAAACAAATGAAATCAACACACAGATAAATGCAAGAGAGTGGACTTGGATAGTGTCATTACTTTGCCCCCAAGCTAATAAACAATGCATGTGTCTGTCTTCATGTTTTGGAATTCCAGGTCCTTGTTTGATTAAATAAATTGCAAAAAAGATTAAAGGCATTGAAAAATAATAAAAACTATTGCTTGTTTGGAAATATTGAGAAACATAAAAGGAAGAGACCAAAAAATATGTGTATGTATAAGAAGTGATGGCAAAAAAAATTGTAATTATGAAAAAGTAATGTAAAACTAGAAGGGTAATTTAATTTTACTTGATGAGGCAAGGGAAACTTGGTAAATTGTTGAATCATTGGCATTCAAAACTATTGAAGAGGAACAATCATGGCATAGGTAAAGCTTCTAAGACACCAAAATTGATATTCTTGGATTATTTCACAATTTTATGCAGGCTCTAGGGTTAGGGAAAATTTTAATTTCTGATTATTTTTAAGCTAAATGCTATAAAACTTGAATTAATTGGAAAAAAATTATTGCTATTTCATTGTAAATCTTTTATGATTTTATTTTTATTTTTATTTATTATTATTTTTTAATTACAATTCATTTTGTGAATTTTTTGTTATGGGAAAAATCCATAAGGGGCATGTTTCATTAATGGGTTTTCACAATTTATGTCATTAATAACAACATGAAAGTGCACTCTAATGAGTGAAAACATGAAATTGAAGGAAACCACATTGTTTTTGGAAAAAAAAAATGTTCTATTTTTCAATAAATTTGACTATGATATTCACTAATGGTTCTTTTAATTGTATATAGGATGTTGGGACTACACTTGAAGAGAATGATTATTTTGACATATACATCCAAGTGAGTGATCATGAGGGGGATCCACAAAAGAGACCTAAAAAGCACAAGGGTGGAGATGGAGGAGGGGAAGGAAATGCTCATAATGTACAACATAGAGGGGTCCTACCAAAAGATCCTAGAGGTATGTGCAAAGCATATAAAAATTGATATTGCATTTTTCTTTTCGGTCCTATGTTTTGATGCAAAGTAATAATGCAGTGTGTTTGGATGTAGGCACACTAGGTAAGACAATGACAGAGGCACAAATAATGATAGTTTTAAGAGACATCACTAGAGGGTTGATACCTACTAACCTAGAGGATCTTAAATGGCCCTCTAGCGCTGGGGAGATGGCTCCAACATTTTATCCCGTGGTCAAATTGGTTGATGAGTTTAGGGCTATGAAAGTGGAGTTAGAGAGACTACGCACAAGGGTAATGACCCTAAGCGATGCCATGAAATATTGTGTCGAGAAGGTGTAAAATCTTCATAGGTCTTCTTTATTTTGGATTGAAAAGGTGTAGCAAAGCCACGTATATATGGACATGTCTTTTGAGACACTCTAAACTTTTGGTTTATGAAATTTAACTTTTATTTTTGCAAAAGATAAGATTTTTGTTTATAATGACATGTAATGTAAATGAAATGACATTGAGTGACATATGCTTGTCATCTAAATATTATGTTTTCATTACATTTATTTATCTAAAAAATTATTGAAATTAAGAATCAAATAAACAATATAAGATGATAGTGACATATAATTTATTGCATGCGAGGAAGAACAAAAGAAATAATGACAAATAACACAAACATGTAAAACAAATTTAAACTTGTTGAGCAAAGAAATGTGCATAAAATACATTTTTTAAAGTTTCTTCCCTTTTCCAAATTGAAGGTTGTTTATGTTTCATACAATGCATCATGTGGGGAAATGGATCCTTGATATGTGGAACAATGTCGCTAAAACAAATCTTTAGGGAAATTGGAAACACATGGTGCTGGAGAGAGAAAACTAAAAGTAAAATGAAAAATTGTAGCAAGGAGTATAATGCCAAGGGAAAGGAACAACAATTCAATGTATCACAAGGGAACCTTCTAAATAATTCTGAATGCAAAGTCAGGGGATAAAAAAAGGTGGAGAATCCTTTCTATGAAAAATTGGTCAAAGCATGTAGGTGTAATATTTTTTGATGATAAGTAATTGTTAAATGGAGCTATCATTAACAATTTAAAGGTTGTGATCTCTTTGTGTGATAAATTTGGATGAAGAGGCTTGGTTTAAGGGGTTAGTATTTTCAATCATAGGACTCTTGAAAACATGATTTTTTATTTGATTGAGCTATAGGTGGGCCCTTATTTTGGGCCGCCTTTTGTTTATTGATTCTTTGTTAGGTAAGAAAATTGTTACTATCTTGGCTTACAAACTGATTTAGGATAAAACATCTGTTGAGATAGAATGGAGGAAGCTTTCTCTTATGGGATTTGTTAGATTATTTCTTATTTTCATTCTCTTGTTTTCCTTTTTTTTTTTTTTTGGAATTTGTGTCTGTCTTAACAAGTACTCTACGACTCCATCTCTAAAGATGCTAATGTCTCATCCTACATTAGAAGGAGGTTTTATGGTTAAAGTCTACACCTATGCCAAAATTAAGTCTTTATGCTTACTAAGTAAGGCACTATTTTATGGCATTCTCATATGATGTTGTATGTTTAGTGAGCATGTCAAAGAAAACTTGATGTTTTCAAGAATTATTGAACAATTTGGAGAGTTGATAAGAGTTAAGCTATGTCCAATGTGAATGATTTTATTTTGATACATTATTTTGGTCAACACATGTAAGTAACACCTTCCAACACGGAAAATTGCAATGAATAAATTATGTCTCATAATTACTAGAAGCAACTTTTCAACTAAGATGCAACCACTAGAGTGTATATTTTCTTGTTGAATTCACCTAGGAGTTTTACTTAGACCATGTTAAGACCTATATAAGCCCCATGTTAACACTAAAAAACCTTATTAAACTCTATATATTGAGTGATTATATTTCTATTGTTATATTGCTATGTAGTCTAGAACCTTTCATGGTCCCATTTATTATAACTGTACCCTTTGAATCCTATATATACCAAGAAGACTTACTCTTAGGATCATCAAATATTGTCTTGTACATTGTTTTCATTATAAAAGGAGGACCTACCTTCGAATTGTACTATATTATTAGTTTATTATCATTTTTAAGGTGCAAGGTTCATAGCATTTGATATTAGAGCACACAAGCCTAGGGTTTTGCTGCTTCAAATAGGTCATCGTGGAATTTTTGCAATAACTTTTTTTTTGGAATGTTTTAGATAGTCAAACTTTGAGGATATTGAGGAAATATCTTGGGGAACATTTGGTTAAAATTTTATATTACAGTTTGCTATAAACTTAGGATATACCATCTATAATCTATGGTTTGTAAAGGGTACTGAAATGAATTTCAAAAAAGTGAGCTTGGTATTTTCGTTATAATTTTTTTTTCCTATGATACCTTGGAACTATGTGTTAGGTGGACTAATCCTTCTTGCGGACAAGACGGATCTCCCCAAATCTCAAACAAAATATAGTAACAAACAAGAAAATAACTGTTACCTTTCCTTATGATTGATTGAAACAAGTAATGTGCAAGATATCACTTACCAATTTAACGAAGTGCCCCTTGAAGTCCTTTAATTTCCTTCCATAGTTGGCTTCTCCTTGATGCTTTAGACACTGTTCTAGCTCTTTCCACAACTTCTCCATGATGTTTCAAAGGAGATTTGCATAGATAGAAACACACAAAGGATCAAAGCATATAGTATATAGAATGAAAGATAAATGAAATTATTAAATCAACATACATCATAAATTGAATCAATAACTAGTCATAACCTATGTCAGTGATCAAGGAATCACAAATGATATCATAATAGACATGATTAGGAAACAATAGTTGTTTTTTATTGAATAAAAAGGAGAACAAACTTACAACCTCATTGCCTCGATGTTACAATCCTCTTCCCACGATCTCCAACCTTCTCCTTGGATGAAAAGCCTCCTATCCCTATTTCTGCAGCATAAGCCTACCTTCAGTGGTCCTCTCTAATCCTATGGCCTTTGTTTTATTTATAGGCCAAGAGGAGGAGGTTTTGGATCCTCTTCCTAAGCGATGAGACCCATAAATTGTGGGATAGGGGATCCACAAATAGAGGGAAGTAGATCAATGATGGGAGGGATCAGGGTTGAGTAATCATCAATTCAGAGCTGTTAGTTAGGAAAGATTCAACTAACAAAGCTTCCAGACTTTAATTTTTATTTTTTACTTGCATTGAGTCATGTGCGTAGGCCATAGTGTAATACAGTGTGCACTTTTCCACAGACTCTAATGGAAACTTCTGCGTATGTGTAGAAACTAATTAGGGAACTATGCAGACAATCAAAAATAGGCTTTTGGGCCCTAAGATCTAGGAATTGCATTCTCTTTGGAATTTTTTAGGTTCTAGCCTTTCAAGGGGATGCTTTGGAACACTTCGATGGATAGTGAAATATCCACAATAACGGTCATTTTCCTAATGCGACAAAATGACGTGTAACATATGGGGAGTATTTTATCACACGGAGAGCACAAATATTGAATTGCATAACCATAATCATGATTTTTCTTTACAAGATCCTCATCATCAAGGCTTAAAGTCAACACCAAGGAACTAATACATCTTGAAGATTGATATGAGGAAGTTTTACATTAATGTTCCTATAACATGGATATTGTAGATGAAGTAATACTTTGATCCAAACTAAGTGGCCAACCTTGTAAAAGGTAAATATTACAGCCATGTTTCAGGAAATAGATATACAAGTATATATAATATATATAATATATATAAAATATAATATATATATATATATATGGTATCAATGGATTGTGAAAGGAAAAAGGATTCTATTATAACTTGGTCCCATTTTTATAGAGGAATGGTATCACATTATGGGATATTAAGAGAAATAAAATTCTTAAGGCAATTGGTAAATATTCAACAAAAGGGTCTAGTTATAGAGCAGATTCAATTCTAGAAGTTGAGCCTCACGATAAAAAAACATTTAAGGGGATCATTTGATAGACCTATTTATGGGAGTTTTAAAGGAAAGTATCCAACATGAGGTGCGTATCTTTGAAACTAAATCTTTAGAGCATAATTTGAGTCTAGCTAGAATAGTTGAAAGTAAAAATATGGCCACTAGAAAATTGGTCACTAAGGACTATAAAGAAAATCGTGCTTGATCGCCTAAATAAACAAGGTTGACACCTAAACAAATGGATGAAATAAGAGTACGGGACTATGTTTCTACCATGATAGCAAGTATAACAAGGGGCATAAATATAGTGAGAAGGAGTTATTCTACATAGACTGTGAAGATGAAGGAGATCAAGAAGTGGAACCATCCCAAGATTTATAGCTATAAGAGACTACTCCAACAATAATGCATTAGTTGGTATCAATATTCCAAAGACCTTGAAGATAGAAGGATATATAAAAAATAAAAAGGTAACAATATTAGTTGATTTAGGTTGTACACATAACTTCATTAATTACAAATTGACAAACCTTTTTAATGTATTTGTATATCAAGCACTAGAAATTGTTCAAGGAAGTGCCATAGTATTAAGCTAAATATGGAGGGATACTTGTGGGATAGTTCCATGATTTCAATCCAAATGAGTGATGATGATGTTTCCGCATTAGAGGTTCAATGGTTACAATCATTGGGAAAAATGACCCTTAATTTTCAATATATTTTCATAATATTTTTTTTTTTCAGAAGGAAAGGAAATTGAGCTTATAGGCATCCAAAGGAAACATTATAAAGTGATAAGCTCTAATAGGATGTAAAAATTATTAAAAAAGGACAATGGACACCAAGATGTAATTGGAAAATGTGTTCATCAAATGTTCAAACATCTATATCCTTTGCTCCAGTGGATCCCCAAAAGTGATTAACAATCATTCCAAGATATTTATAGAGATGCCTAAGAGTCTTCCACTCACTTAGGATCATGGCCATGCTATTCATTTGCAACCTAGAAGTGTACCACCTAACATTAGGCCTTGCATGTATCCATATGCACAAAAGATTGAGATTGGGCACATGGTTCAAGAAATGTTATAGGATGGCATCATTCAACCTATCCAACCTTGCTTTCTCTTTACCACTGGTGATGGTTATAAAATAATATGGTTTATGGAATATGTGTCTATATTGCAAACAACTCAACAAACTAACAATCAAAGATAGGTTTTGTATTCCTATCATTGGTGAATTATTAAAAAAATTACATCAAGCAATTTTTGTTACTAAGTTGGATATTATTTCTAGATATCATCAATTTCGAATGAGGCAAGAAGACATTCCCAGAAACAACCTTTAGAAAACATGAAGTTAATTATGAGTTTTTGGTTATACCATTTGGAATTACAAATGCAACTTCAACATTTCAAGGCTTAATGAATTCTATTTTCAAACCATTCCTTGGAAAAATTTTCTGATGACATACTAATTTACAACAAATCTTGGTAAGAGCATGTACATCACATTTATAGGATCTTAAAAATATTGGAAAAGCAACAACTATATGAAAACCTTATAAGTGTTCCTTTGGGGTTTGAGAAGTGGAATGTTTGGGTCATATTATATCCCATGATGATTTCAAAGTGGATCCTAAGACCTTAAAGAAACTCATAGGATTCTTAAGATTGATAGGTTATTATCATGAGTTTTTCAAGAATTATGGTAAAATAGAAACACCTCTCACAAAATTATTCAATAATTAATCATTTTCTTGGACTAAAGTAATGAAAGCATTTGAAAAACTTAAAGAGGATATATGTACAACTCCTGTCCCAAATGACACCTGACTTCACCAAAAATTTCATTGTGGAATGTGATGCCTTAGAGCATGGTATTAGTGTAACTTCGATGTAATAAGGAAGGCCCCTTGACTTTGAAAGTAGTAAACTTAAAGGAAATAACTTACTCAGACCCATTTATGAAGAAGAAATGTTGGCCATACTACATGCAGTTAAGAAATGATGTCCATACCTAATAGGAAGACACTTCAAAGTGAGATAGATCATGATAGTTTGAAGTACTTCTTGGAACAAATAATATATTTAGAATAAAAACAAAAATGGGTTACAAGTATGTTGGTTCATGTTTTTGAAATTGTATACAAAAAGGTAAAACAAAATATTGTAGTAGATGTACTCTCAAGGAAAGAGGAAGAAGCAAAGTATTTATTATGTGCTATTGCCATACCAAAATTTGATTGGGTGGAAGAAGAAAGGACATAATTGAAGCAATATGATAAGGTATGAAAGATCGTTTAAAAACTATGGAAGGAACTTGAAGCACTATGAAAATTTATGTGGAAGAATGATTTGTTGTGTTATTAATATTGCTTATGCTTATGTAAGTATTCTAAACTCAAATAGAGGGTCCTTTTGGAATTACACACTGTTGCTAATACTTAGGGGGGTGGTGAATTAGTATTAAGACTAATTTAATTTTAATGCCAATCTATATTTCCTTTTACTTGGAAACCATTCATGTGAGATACCATGAACATGTTATGTAAACAAAAATTCAAATCAACACATGAAAATACACATAAACACCATGAGAAACATACACATATAAACATAGAGGATTTAATGTGGAAACCCAAAAGGGAAAAACCACCAATATTTGGTTATTATCATGCAAAATGTGAAATCTTATTCTATTTACATCATATGTCTTTATGAGCACCCACTCACAGGCAACATTAACTCCCTTACACTGTTTACTATCACCCACTAGCAGGAAGCACAAAATCCCTCTTTTGTAGACACCTAACCAGCTTACCACACAGAAGAAACTTCATTGATTTTTTGCAAGAACCAACTTTTAGGAGGTACCAACCCCCAAGATATAGTTTACCACGAAGCACCAACTTCATGGATTTGTTGTAGCACCAATTTGTAGGAGGCACCAACCCCCAAGTTGTCCTTTATATATCCCTTAAGATAGAAGCACCAACTCCCTTTTATTGTAGGCTCCAACCCATAGTCATTAAGGAAATTATTTTATCTCTATTCTTGGCTCACTCAACCTAGTTTCAACACCTTGTATTTGAAGACTCTTGGCCCTTTGTCCTCTTCATCATCATACTCAGATGCACAACCCAATTTGTCTATACCTTCTTCTCTACAACAACATGCTCATACACAACTCACTCTTCAAAAGCACACACTCAACTCTCACCCGTCATACACTCTTCATACCAACTCAAGGTCATGGCTATT
The DNA here is from genome assembly GCA_000404065.3 of Pinus taeda. Lineage (NCBI taxonomy): Eukaryota > Viridiplantae > Streptophyta > Pinopsida > Pinales > Pinaceae > Pinus > Pinus taeda. The sequence goes on along the minus strand of APFE031357305.1, from coordinate 166,170 downwards.
CCACAGGATCTCTTGATCTCTACAACACACTCACTCAACACTTTGTTGCATTCCTCCCACAATGCTAATTTTGTGTCCAGAGTTTTTTCAATGACAACATAGGGATTGATGTTGTCTTTGATTATTCACACTCAGTGTCTATATTCCTTCATCATGGTTCACTCTGTGCTTCACACTGCTAGGGTGCATTCTCCTATAATGCTTACCATCCTGCTATTACATCCAATTAGTAAGCCATTGCAACAATATTAAATCAGAGAATGGTCTCTGGTGTTTTTCCATACTGAGAATTGAATATCAGTCCACATGTTGTCTAAAGGAGTCCCTAAATTAAATTCTACCTGGTAAATCTCTGAACATCAATGTGGCTCTCCATTGTTGCTCTTTAATTCTCATAGGGATCATGATGTACTCCAACATGACTATGATCAACTCCCCATTACTCTCAGGGATTTATTCTCATTTAATTATTCATGGCATGAGAAGCACCTGTGTTTTACTTGTTCTATTTGATCCAAGAAGTTTATTTCCATGTTCTGCTTGTTGTTTTGGAGTCAATTTCTACCTCTAAAAATTGTGGCCCTTGCAACCCTAATTCTATATTTAGACTACCATCTTTAATAAAAGTTATGCCTTTTCCATATTTAGCGAAATCGCCAAATAAGACCTTCTATTCCAAAATAATTATCAACTCATTCAAGACTCATTAACCATGACTATAGTGAGCTTCCCTTTTGGAATTATAGCCAATTTATTTCCAAATACCCAAATATGGCACATAGTACCAAAGCTTCTGACTTGCTCAAGCCTCTTAGACATAAGAACGTAAGCTAAGCCTAGAGTTCTTAGTGCTTTTACAATCATGTGCGTATGATGTTTTTAATTGTAATAAGTCTATAGGCCCAAGGTCAATGACCATGCAAAAACACCACAAAACGATCCTTGGGTGTGCCTTTGGCCACTTGATAGAAGTGACTTTTGACGAGAAAATTTATGTCCCAAACTCTATTTCCTCGATGATTTCTTATGGTGTTCCCTCGAAAAATTCTAGGGGATAACCACTAGGGTGACGAGTCCTATGGGGCCACCTTAATTAAAACTCACGCCAATAATTTTTTTTGGGATTATGTGTCCTTTTAATTGAGCTTGCCACGATGTCTTGATGCCTTGCCATCTTAGAAAATAAAACTCAAGCTGCAAGTGAAACTCCTAGGAAATAATCATCAGGGTGATGTGTCCTTGCAGGACTAGCCCCTGCAGTCATAGACTAATTAGAAAATAGTCAAGGTTAGATGTACCTGCCACCTTGCCACCAGGTCGCATGCTCCCTGCCTACGATAATGGGAAAAATGCCAGGGGTTACATGTTTGTCCACCTCTACTAACCTGTCTACCACTTGTACTTCTATGTGATGTGACATGCTCCAAGTGGTTGCACATGTCACTTGTTTTAGGCCCACTTGGAAACATGAAAAGGCTAAAGCTACATTCCATGTGTCATCATCCTATAGTTCCATGTGTTATGGGATATTCAGATGCTGATGTCATGCTAATATCATCTCAGAGATTTGAGATAGTAATGTCATTTGCCACCATGGCTCCATGTCATCTTTATCTTCTAATCAAATTGCATCATGTGTCCTTACTCTTTTGGTCCAAGCTATCAATCATCTTAGGTTGGGACAAGAAATCATTGCTACAATCGATAGACATGTTTCTGTCTCCATAGAGTTGTTTCCCTAGAAATAGAACTTACGACTCAAATGGAAATCATCAGGGTTATGTGTCTCGTGGGGTCCCTAGCTTTGATGACTTGTGCCAATCACTTGCTACATTTGACCACCTCGTCTGACTCATCACCTTGTAACATAACACTTGATCTCTTTCAAAAAATTATGGGGTGATGTGTCCCCTAGTGGGACCATGTGCCATTTTTCCTAAGCTTTCCATTAGTCAACCTTCTCGCACATGTGGCTACTATTTCCACTTGTATGATGACTATGATGTGGTGGTCATGGCCAGAACACAAAAATTTGAATTTTAACCTTAGAAATTTGACTTGTAATAAAGTTTTGATCCAGGAATCCTTTTTTAGACTTTAACATACAGTTGGAAATCTCTTTCCAAGAACTATCCAACTTTGTCGTTTCTAGGATCATATGAACTAATCTCTTGAGGTAGAAATTCCTTCAAAACTATAACTTCCCCTTTGGCTTTGGTCAAGGCTCCAAGTCTGATGCAGGGGAATTCATAAAAATCCAATTGATCGAGAGGTCAAAATTATTTTACTAAAGGAGTTGGTTCCTCAATGTGTGGGTATGTTAGGATGGAGTTGTTTTTAATTGCAATGTAATGTATTAAATTTATTCAATTGTTGTAATTTGTTCTGCTATGCCAAGAATGGTCCAATCGATCCTAGTTCCATTGATCTAGAGCGACATGTAATTTATTCATATAAATATTGATTTAGTAAAATTAATTAGGGTAGTGTGGAGAACACGATTTTTTGATAATATATTGTAACTAGTCCTTTTGCAATCATTTTTTTTTCCTTCTTTTATTAAACACACACACACACACACACACACACACACACACACACACACATATATATATATATTAACAGAGTTGTAGGGGTCTATGTTATGCCCAAGACTTGATTTGAATCCCCATAACCAAAGACAATGGTGGATTCAATTACAATAACCAAATGTTCAAGATTTGTACGAGTTGGAGACCTGTAGGGGTGATGGAGAGAGGTAGGAGTGGGGAATAAAATAGAGAGACAAGGACTTAGTTTTTTTTCTTTTTCTTGCAACAAAAGTTTGTTTGTTGATAGGCACTGGGGAGATAAAATTGGGTTCTGTCAAGAGAGTATGTTATGAGATAAAAAATCTCAGAGGAAAGACGACTTGGGGGATTTTCCAAGAAGCACCTTTACTTAAGTTGTGAGAATGTACACTTGTTAGAAGGAAAGAGACTGTCTGTCAAGAATTTTCTATCTCATAACAGAACCTCAGAGAAAACCCTTTCCTTAATCGTTGAGATTATGAAGGATAAAGAGACGGGGAAAAGGTGGCACATGATGGGAATCAATTTCCATATCGAAACATACTTCTTGAAAGAAAATCCTTGGATGAAACTTCCGAGAAACCTTTTTGAGTAAATGTTGATATTTCAACAAATAACGGGGCCGAGTAACTGAGAAATGAGAGATAGTTGATGGAATAATCTTAGAGTTTGTCATCTGATAATATTGGAGTAGAGACACAACAACTTGGGTTTTTAGCGAGGTGTTATGCAACCAACTAAAAAAATAGAAGAAAATATATGTCAACAACTTAAAAATTCTTGGATGACACAAATGACAAGGCCTCCTTGGTATATATAGCAGTCTCAGGGGTCACAATATAATCAAAGCTTACATAACAATAATGAAAATAGTGGACTTCTTTGGGGCACAATAGTAATAATATGGGGGATACATGGGTACAACAATAACAATAGGGGGCTACACTAACAATAACAATAAGTGGGCCATACTAGTATTATAGGGACCTAACATGCCCCTATCCTTCAAAAAAGTGTTATCCTCAACACTTGAATAGTTATGGATGCCTTTGTATAAAATTCTCATCCTCCCATGTGGAATCTTCCATAGGTAAGTTCTTCCACTTAATGTTATACTCTGAAATTGATTGATTTCATAGTTGTCAGGTTCTTGTTTCTTTGACTGCTTCTTACTCCAATATGATTTTTCCTTCTTCATCAAGTTCTGGAAGTATTATTTGAACTGGATGCTTGTCATTAATGACCTTCTTTAAGCATGAAACATGGAAAACTGGGTGTACTCGATAAGATGCAGGAAACTCCAATTTGTATGCCATAGTACCAATATTTTACAACACCTTGTAAGGACCATAGTTATTGGGTGATAATTTATTATCCTTCTTATCTTTCCTGAGGGACATTTGTTTATATGGTGTAACGGTAAAAATACCTAGTCGCTCACATCAATTTTTTTTTCATTGCCATGTTGATATGCTTGTTGTTTCATTCATTTTTGCACTAGAGTGAGGTTATCCTTTAAAAGTTGTCGAACTTGTTGTTGATGCTCGATGTGATCTTCCACTGCTTGAACCTTATAATTTTCTGTTAAATATGATGTGATGGATGGTGGATGATATCCACAAAGTGCCATAAATGGGGTCATTTTTGTTGCAGTATGGAAGGAAGTGTTAAACCACCATTCAGGTAGAGGTAACCACTTGACCCATTGTGTTTGTTTATTAGATACAAAGCAACGAAGATATCCTACCAAACATTTGTTCACTATCTCAGTTTTCTTGTCAGATTGAGGATGATAAGATGAACCATGAGCTAATTGAGTACCAAGACAAGAAAATAATTCTGTCCAAAAATTTCTAATGAAAATGGGATCTCTATCACTTACAATAATCTTTGGGTTTCCATGTATCTTTTGAATTGTTTCCATAAATGAAGTAGCAATTATAATGACTTAAAAAGGATGAAATAATGTACAAAAGTGTGCATACTTGGTAAGTCTATCAATTACCACCATGATGACACTCTTTCCTTCAGACTTGGGTAAACCTATGATAAAATCCATTAAGACATCCTCCCAATGCTGGCTCTGAATGGCTAAAGGTTGTAATAGATATGGGGTCTTAACTATCTCAACTTTATTTTGTTGGCAAACCAAACATTCCGCCACAAATTTCTGAATATCAGATCTAAGGCCATCCCAGAAAAGTTCCTTCTTGACCCTATGGTAAGTTTTTAAAAATCCTGAGTGCCCTCCTAAGGGGAGGTGTGCAATTCTAAAAGAATATTTTGTTTGAGTTTGGAATTCTTACAAATATGTAAGTGATCTTTGTACCATAATGACTAATTTTTTCGGATAAATGTATCAGACGTACTTGGATCTTGTTGCAACTTTTGAATGAGTGTCCACACCTCTTCATCATTCTTCCATTCATCCCTTGCTTCAGTATCCAATCAGGTTGGATAATATAAATGACACAAAGCAATGCTTCCACATCCTCATCCTTTCTCGAGAGTGCATCTACAACAAAATTTTGTTTCCCTTTTTTGTAGATGATTTCAAATTCATAACCCAACATCTTTGTAACCCATTTTTTTTTTGTTCTAAAGATAATCTTTGTTCAAAAAAGTATTTAAGACTACTGTGATCAATTTTTACCTTGAAGTGTCTTCCCATTAAGTAAGGTCACCATTTCCTTAGTGCCTGTAGTATTTGCAACATTTCCTTCTCATAAATAGGTTTGTGTAAATACTTTCCCTTGATTGGACGACTTTCAAAAGAAATGGGTCTTCTTGTGAGCATTAAAACATCACCAATTCCATTTCCCAAGGCATCACATTCCACAATAAAGATTTTTTTGAATTCCAGTGTAACTAAGACCGATGCTCAATACATTTTTTCTTTAAGTTGTTTAAAGGCCTTGGTTTCTTATGGAGTCCATTAAAATGCATCTTTCTTCAATAGTGTTGTTAAAGGCGCTGCTATTCTCCCATAATTCCAAACAAACTTGCGATAATACCCTATTAACCCGGGAAATTCTCAAGGATGCTTTACGGTTGTGGGGATTTTCCATTCCTTAATGGATTTAATTTTGTTAGGGTCTACCCTATCATCCTCACGAGACACAATATGACCCAAATATTCCACCTCCTGTATTCCGAAGAAACATTTGGATATTTTGCATATAATTGTTTCTCCTCCAATAGTTTGAGCACCTTGTCAACATGTTGAACATGATCCTTCCAAGACTTGCTTTAGATTATTATATCATCAAAAAATACTAACACAAATTTTATAAGGAATGGTTTGAGAATGGAATTCATCAAACCTTGAAATGTGGAAGGTGCATTAGTAAGGCCAAAATGCTTGACCAAAAATTCATAATGAACTTCATGAGTTCTAGATGCTATTTTTCGAATGTCTTCAGTGTTCATTCTAATTTTATGATATCTTGAACGAAGATCTAACTTAGTGAAGTAAATTGATCCATTTAATTCATTGAACAATTCATCAAATAAAGGAATGGGGAATTTATCTTTAATAGTGATTTTGTTGAGCTCCCTATAATCCAGACGCATACGCCATGATCCATCCTTCTTATGCACTAATACTACTGGAGCTAAGAAAGAACTTGGACTAGGTTGAATTATACTGACTTATAACATTTATGCAACCATACATTAAATTTCACTCTTTTGGGCACAGGGGTATATGTAAGGCCTGATGGTTGGAGGAAAACTTCATGGAATCAAATGAATAGCATGATCATGATCACAAATAGGTGGGAGGCCTTTGGGAGTCTCAAATACTTTGGAATGATTGTGTAATAATCTTTGGAGATCTAGAGAAACATATGATTTTATGTTTGAACATTTGGTGAGCATAATTGTGCAATTATGACATTTTTTTATTTCTTAAAAATATTTCTCATGCCATTAGAGATGATTATCTTCCCTAGTTTCCCTGCGATACCCCTTAACTAAATTTCCTTTCCTTCCCAAAAAAATTTCAATAAAAGTTCTTGAAAATTAAAATATATTTTCCCCAAAGATTGTAACCATTGGAATCCTAGTAAAACATCAACACCACCCATTAGAATGGAAATCATTGGAATATTCAATACATATTCCCCCATGGTTAGCTTGATATTATGGAACTTTCCAGAGCACTTTATAGTTCCTCCATTTTCAATCATTACTTGACACTTTGGTGCTGGATATAGAAAGCAATTTAATTCCTTGACTATGTTAAAATGAATTAAATTATGGGTACTACCTGAATCAATAAACACTATTACATTTTTCTTTTTGATATATCCTTCTATCTTGAGAGTTTGAGGAGTGGTAATTCCCGCCAATGCATTACAAGATATGGTTGGATTCATTTCTTGTTTTTCTGGGGTTGGTTCCTAGTGTATATCCTCTTGTTTTGATGTTTCTTGTTCCTTTTCTTCCTCCTCTTCACAATCTATGTAAAATAATTGACCTTTAGTGTATTTTCTATCACAACTATAACAAAGCCCTTTTGTTCTTTTTTTATCCAATTGTTGTGGTGTCAACCTTGTAGGTTGTGGAAGGCTAGGAGAAACAACACTTTCATTTTTATAGTTGTGAGTGGTAGACTTCCTTGTTGCCATAATTTTTTTTTCAACTTTTTTTCCACCTTGAAAGCTTTCTCCAATGAATCAGGTTCCCAAAGGTGAACCTAATGTTGGATGTTATCCTTTAAATTCCCCATGAATACATCAATCCTATCCTCCTCTGGAATATCATTTACCTTGATAGTCAATCTTTGGAAGTCCTCAATGTGCTCCATCATTGAACCCTTTTGTTTGAGATTATCAATTGGCTAAAGAAGGTATTGCTCTTTGTGTCCTCATAATGTTCTACTAGTTCTTCCACAAAAATTGTCCAAGTGACAATTGATTTACGAGAACAAAGCCATAGATACCACACAAACTAATTTTGTTCTAAACAAAAATATGCAATGCGTAGCTTTTGTGTGTGCAAAAAATCATGTAGATCAAATAATTTCTCCATCTCTAGTATCCATGTTATTAGATCCTTGCCATCACACTTCCTCATATCAATATTTGTAATGTGGTGGGTCTTAAATCCAACGTTTGAGTCTCTAAAATCATATTTCATAGACCTTTTGTCCTAGTCCTAATTTTCATAGAGTACCATGCCATCACTAGAAATAATTTATTGTAACAGTTTTGTCAAACCTTCCTTCAAACCTTCCATGTCTGCTTTCGAACCATATATCTTAGCTTCCATGCCATCCTTCAAACCTCCAGTGTCTAATTTTAAAACATTATTCAAACCATCCATCCTAGCTTCCATTTCATTTTTGGTTACTCTTTGCAAGAGAAAAAATTGTTGCATTTGGTTTTGTAATTTTGATATATCATGTTGCATTTCTTCCTCTTATTCATGCGCCATAGTAGAGATTTTTGGTTTCTTATCAGGTGTGTCATTTCCTTGATTCAAGTAATTTTGGAATAAAATAATGATAGTTGTGCTTCACTATACCCTTTGAATCACTTCAAACTGTTTTTTCAAACAAAACTTATGATTTTTTTTAAACAAATACACACATTTTTCCTATTTTTTAGGAGCTCGATATTGAAGCTATTGTATATCTATAACTTCAGATCTCCAAGGTATCAAATTTATTCCCATGAAAGCCCTGTGAGTCTGATTTTTAACCCTACAAGTCATACTGAGATTGGATTCTTCAAGAAAGAGTTATGCCCAATATCCCACTATGACATGATTATAGGCTGGTTTAGTAGATTGAACTTGTACATAATGCCACATATCACTGTTTCTACCTTTGGCTCTAAAAATGATAAACGAAAAAATACAGTTCATGTAATTTGAGTCACTCTTTACGAAATTCAAATATGATGCTCAGAGATAAAGTTATGATGATTTTCCCTAGGTCACCTGTTTGAGACTGATTTCTGGAGTCCACAAAAACCCTAAATTCCTTGGATTATATCTTCGAAAATATAGTTAACCAAGACCTGAAATTCATACAAAACGTTTACTAAGATTTCGGCTCCACGTGGTCACCATTTCAGCTTCTGAAGCATCATAGAAAAAAGTTATAGAAAAAATTCCAAGATGACATGTTTGAAGTAGTGAAACCCTAAAATCCAAAGCTCTGATACCAAATGTTATGCAACCAACTCACAAAATAGAAGAAAATATAGATCAACGACATAAAATTTATCCTCTTTGAGGGGGAAACCTCATTTACATTACATAAATGAATAATTCTTGGATGATACAAATGACAAGACATCCTTTGTATATATAGGAGTCTAAGGGGTCACAATATAATTAAAGCCTACATAACAATAATAACAATAATGGGCTTCTATGGGGCACAATAATGAAAATAATGGGCTTCTGTGGGGCACAATAATAACAATAGGGGGCTACACTAACAATAACAATAAAGGGGCTACACTAGTATTATAGGGACCTAACATGAGGTCCGAGATTTAGCATGGTGGTCACATGTCAGGTCATGTCGGTGGGTTCCTCACGCCGAAGTTGAAGTAGATTGGCTGTGTGTTGGCTACGACAACTATTATAAAAAAAATCTTGAGTCTGATGGTTTTACTGTAAGGTAATCCCCTCCTCTTTTGACTATTATTAGATCTTAGCCATGGTGGTTTTGGATTTCAAACATTTTTGGATTAAAGGATTAAATTCCACTGACATAGAAATTAAAAAGTTAAGGCTTGCACTAGTTGGTGTTGAGAAACCAACATGCTAATTAGGGTTGATTTCTCTTAACTTGATAATTAATTGTGAATTTTTGTTGACTTCTTATTAAGTTTATATTCTCTTCATCAAGCAATTATTAAAATGTACAAAACATGAAGATCACAAAGACACAAAGGACACAAGAAATTAGTCTCCAAGCCAGGGAAAAACCCCATTATGGGGAAACCCAAGAAACCTCTTCTTATAGATCCATATCAAATTGATATATCTAATACCCAAGACCAATACCAAGACCAGGACTACCACAAGTATCCATGTCATTCGTCAAATTCTCCTCAACAAGTGAAAGTCAACAAAAGTCAACACTGGTCAAATATTAATGAAATTTGGTCAAAATAAAGAAAATATTAGACCTACAATGAAGGTTGAATTTTAGCCTCGTAACAACTCTGAAAAACTACAGAAAAAACCCACATATGTGGACAAATTAGGCTAGAAAACAAGAATTTATCTTTCCTCTGACTTCACTCTCTCTCTCTTTTGACTTTCGATGGTTTTCCTTCCTCTTCCTTCACAGAAAATGATGTGATGGATGGATGATTAAATGCCGTCAAACTTCCTTGTATTTATACATGTCCATGAGGTTGAATAACTTTCTCTTGAGGCTAAATTTTCCAGGGAGGACCGACTTTGTTTTGTGGAGGACAAATTGACCCTTTGAATCAAATATAAATCTATATATTTTTTCTTTTCTTACAAGAAGTCCAAATGGGATTTTGACTGAATAAAATTTCTTTGAATCATAATAAATTCTCTTTTGACTCAATAAATCCTATAAGCATGAAGAACATGATTTGACTAAAAATAAAATAATAATGATGAATATAATATTAACGATATATTTGTATTACATTATGAAGACCGACACTAGTTACATTTCCAACACTCCCTATTAACTAGGGAGATATTCATAATGACACAATAAAGTAATCTCAAATTGAAATATTCTCATAAGAAGATATTCAAATTGATAAGCATCATCATAACCATGTTATAAAAAATAGCAAGGCCTTGACTGAAAAGCTCTATCTCTCCACTAGATCAAAGCACAATGTTGGGAGGCCTAAATTTGGACATGACCACCTCTCTAGGCACATACTCGATACAAATGTTCACTAGGTATGCCCTTACAGGACTATTTTTGTCTTGGATAACCATCCTCAAAGAATACTAGTCCCTGGGATTATTATTATCTTGCATACAAATTGTCAAAGAATATCAGTCCTAGATTATTATCTAATTCACCATTCTCCCTACCAGTGCCTTGACTAGGCTTACAGTTGTTATTCCTAGCCATGGTGCTTGAAACATGGAGAATACAATGTCCATCCTCACTCCCTCTCAACTAGGGAGGAGATTCTCACTCCGTGTCAACAAGGAGAAATGACCACAAGCCTAAACTTGTCAAAAATACATGTCAATGCATCGACTACTTGTTCCTCTATGGAGATCCTATTGTAACTTCCCGATCCTATCAGTATAATGTCATTACAAGCTTGGACCTTCCTGGTTCTATGACAATCTTCATGCGACTTTGAATCCAGCATGTCATCAAGTAGTTCATCAAACATCTTATGGAGCCAAATTTCTTCACAACTGATTGCACAAGCCCTCACATCTTCTTTCTTCATAATAGGTTTCTACTATCCTTAGTTTCCAACCAACAATAAAATATCTATCGACATCAATACAGTCAACCCAATAAATGTGTTCCTAGATAGAACTAATCAACTATTGGTATAACGACATCAAAACTATTCAACTTCCTTCTACAAGATATTTCCCTATATCATTCATATTATTGTTTTGATAAAAAAATATTCTTTGGTTTTTCTGTCAAAATTCAATTAATATTATATCCATCAAAGATCTTATAGCTCCCTCTTTCCATTTTAGGTAGGTGAACTTCTTTGTTTTCATGTTGCATACTTCAAATAACTTTCTCCCCTTTCAAAATCTTCGTGCTTTACTATGTTATCCCAATTATTTCATATGTTAATCAAATTTAAATAGTTCTTGTCTTGACTTGCAAGCTTTATTAGAATACCATGAAAGAACAAGAGACAAATTACAAAGACAACAACATTAGTAGTAATGAAGGAGATGTAGAGTACTTATCTTTTGAAGAAGGTCAAATCCCTCTTAATATTTGACCTCTTTCATCAACTTTGTCTTCACATTAACATGATGTCATTCATGTTATTGTTTCCCTAGAGGCAATTCATAGATGAAGGGGAACTAGTGCATAGGAAATCATTTTAAATTTGATAAATATGTTTAGAATCTTTCCCAAAGACAAACCTTTCTATGGGTAATGAGAAATTAATCTTAGAGTTTGAAAAACAACTCAAACGGGCTTGATATTATTGATCATAACTTTTTTGAATTTGTATAATAGAGAGCGGAAAATATAAAATAAAGGTTTTATATATTGGGCTTTACATAATCCAATTTACTAAACCCTAGAAGAAAACTTCTTGGCAAAATGAAAAAGGATAATGCAATGATGGAGTAGTGGAGTGCTTGTTAAGGTTTATGCAATTAAATTCATAGTTATCTTCTGTAACCCTTAAGAAACATAAATAAATATGTTCATTTAAATAAGAAAACCTGTTGCATTCATACACATACTTCAAATAACAGAAAACAATGATGAATGCATTACAAAAGAGATGTTGGAGAAATAGGGAGGCTACTGAACTAATGTAATTTCTCCTTTCTTTGATAATTTCTTGTGAAATTTATTGGCTTCTTATTAATTAATTTATATTCTTCTTCACCAAAAAATTATCAAATGTAAAACATGAAGATCACAGTACACAAGAAACATAGGATATACACTCCAAGCTAGGGAAAAACCACTCTAAGAGAAAACCTAGAAAATTCTCTTATAAAATCAGATCAAATGAGATATCCAAGACCCTCCAGCCTTTTTGAAGCCAAGTAAAACCCTCCTTTATAAAATCCATCAAAAACAAGAGACCAACAACATGTAGATCATTAGAAGCAAATCTTCAACAATGGATATGTCAAGGAAAAACTTCCACAAAATTGAGCTGGAGATAAATATTTTTTTCGTTTTCCTATTTAGATTGCGACCCTTCTCTCTTTCTACAAAATTTCAGATCAGATGCCCCAAATTGTGTTGCCAAAATGAGCTCCAACTTTCTTCTATTTATACTTGTTTAGAAGTGTGCAAACAATCATGTGTTTTGTGGCAGGGCCGAATTGACAGGTAGGCCAACTTGACTTCTAGAGGGAATTTTATCCAAAATACATATTGAAAGATTTTCCTTTTTCTTTACAATAGGTCCAAATAGGACTTTGACTCTTTGACTCATCAAATCCTAGAAGCTGTAAGAAGATGCTTAACTAGCAAAATAATAGTAAAATTCTTTTTCTTCTTTTTTCTTTCTAAGAATATACATGACAATTATGAAGACCAAATCTAGTTACATTTTCCAACACTCACTCTCAACTAGGGAGGTATTGATAATTGTACAACTGGTACAAGGATATTCTCAAACTAAAATAGACTCATACGAATATTCAGATTGATAAAATATCTTCAAGCATCAACATCATAACCAACATTGTCAACGTAGAAAGGCCTTAACTAACAAGCTATATCTCTCCACTAGATTAGAGCACAATGTTGGGAGGATTTAGATGAGAGACTACACTATGTCTCAAGGCACATACCCCATCCTAATTTTCATCGGGTATTTACTTTTAGGAATATTCTTATATTGGATTCCCAATCCTCAAAGAATATCGGTCCTCTTCGACCACTCTTATCTTGGATACCTTTTCCAATCCTCAAAGAGTGTCAATTCACAAGACAAATTCCTATCTTGGATTCCCAATCCTCAAAGAGTACCAGTCCCAGATGCTTACTCAATCCTCCATGGCCTTCACTAGATGTAAAACTATTCATCTTTACCTTGTTCATGACACATGATAGAAGAGAATATGATGTCCATCATCACTCCCTCTTAACCGGGGAGGAGATACATACTCCTTATCAAACATGAAGGAGATTACTTACTCCCCCTCAATCAGGGAAACATCATCATAACCACTATCTGATCTCATTGTTGGGTGTTGATCTTGTATGAACAATTAACTCAACACTTACTTGTCAAACAAGGGGTCATACACTTCGAGGCATAATGATAGGGAATTCCCAAAATAATTCTAGAAACCTTGCAAACCACTCTTCACTCTAATATATGCTCTAAAAATTAATGCATAAGTCCCCAAATAAATCTCCACATTAATACTCTTGATTGAAAACCCTAACAATATTTGGAAATTTATTAATAGAACCCTAAACTACCAATTAACCTTTTGAAGTTGGAAAACAACTCTTGAAAAAGGCTTCTTTCTAGATCAAACAAATCAAAGGCTTTTAGTCATCAAACAAGACTTTCAATTTCAAAGAAAACTTTTGTTAAGGTTCTTGTACTTTAACTTCTGTGGATACCATACAAATTACCTCACTCTAAATATAAAGGATGTCACTCAAATTTTCCTTTGGATCAAGAATTATATCAATCGAAAAATCACTGTTGTGTTAAAATAAAATTCATCAATTGAACATGTAATAGATGCATTAGCCACTCAAATTCACTTGAAATGATGTTTGCCTATATTGGAAATCTCACTACAATGAAACTCTCTTCAACCCACTCAACGAAAATAGCAATCTAATTTATGCATAAAACATAAACAATTAACCTCTAATAAAGTATGCAAATTTACAATTGCTGAGTCTATTTATTTAATACTTGTTCCTGCACTGTGAGTGCAAGATCTCAAGGGAGTCCACTATATCAAAATTTGTATGCATAAATATTCACAAGGACCGAAGGTAAAAGATTAAAAATTCAAATGATCAAAACATGAATGCCTTGTACTATATCAAGTGTTGTTCCTATTTTCTGAGTGAAAGCCTTATCTCACTTAACTTTAGATGACTAGGGCCAATAATACTGATTGCAAACCTCATATCTGGAAAAAGCTTGATTTTCTTCCCGTTCCAATCATGGAAAATTTTAGTGGCTAATATTCGCAAGTGGGCTAATTTTCCATGGTTTTCCAAAAAAATATTCACCAATTTGCATTTTTTTGAAATATGATTCACCCAAATTTATAGTATAAAATTATTTAACCTTAAAATTTGCCAAAATTGTATAAAGAGTATATATAAAACTATTAGAAATTTGCATTTTTTTACAAAGATATCAACAAACAATTTATAATTTGAAATTTGGGGACGAGTAAGATTCTCTAAGGTTTCTAAACTTTAAGACTCAAGTTTACTGATTAATGCCAACACTCTGATGTCATGTCCTCAAATCTTGTAAACCCTAGACTCGTTTTAGTGACAAGGTTCCTTTGGTTCCTGAACTGTAACACTAATTCAAAGAAAAAAGTATTAATTCATTATAGGTTTATCTTTGAGTCTTTTAGTCATGGGGAGTTGAGATTTTGTGCCATGTTCAAAGATTTTTATTTTTATTTTTTTATATATAATACTACCTAAGCACCCACGGGGGATTTGAACTGGTGACCTATCACAAGGAGTTCCTTAACAGTGCACCCATTCACCGTCAATCCAAAGCCCCATGGGTATGCCATGTTCAAAGATTATCCCTCACAAACCAGACAAATTTTCACAATAGTCTTAGGCCTTTGCAAATCCTAGAGTAGTTAGAGTTTCATTAATGTCCACAACCTTCAGGTAGTTTTAGATCATATGCTACACTAGTCTCGTGCACAAGGGTTACCAACTGTTTACGAATCTGAAATGCTTGTTGAAACTTATTTAAACCCTAGACTATTATTTAACAACAAAGATTGAGGGATTCTTCATAGAACAATAAATGAACGAATAAACAACTTCATCCTTAAACCCTTGTCTTAACTCACCCACAAAAATCACTCAGATGTTTTTTTGCAATACCACAAAGTGACCTATTATTGTCAAAGAAATGATTATATTTTATATTCAAAACAAAGTATTGGTTCAATAAAATAGCTCTTTAATCATAAAGAAAATTCAACATTCCAAATAGAATCATGCCTTTAGCTTCAAAACTTCCCAGATCTAAACATTTCGAACCACATATGAAGAAAACCAGCCTTCTTAAGGAAAACAACATTCAAAGAAGAATTCATTATTTCATTAAAAACCTCTTATCAACACACCCTTACCATTTTGCACACCAAAGAAAAGGCAAATCTGCACCACACTTGAAACTACACCACTAAAGGGATGATGAGCTAGTCTAATAGGCCCTACCAGTCTAACTCACACCCTTGTTTAAATATTAAATTTATAGAGCTGAGATAATCATCAAATACACAAGAAATATGAAAAGGAACTTGGCATTAGAAATACTTTGTATTAAGTCTAAATAACCCATTTAAATCAAGATATAAAACCAGATTCAGCTAAGGAACGACACCTTCATACTAGCAACATCTACTTACAAGAGGTACACTAACTGATTTGAAAACAAGACTTAGCTTATATACATATTCAATAAAAAGAATAGTTTCTAACAAGACAATCTATAAAAATAATATTAACAAACAAATCATAACTTCCTGCCATCAATAGGAACCTGTTAACAAAAGATTAGATCTAGTGATGGAGTCTCTGTTCTGGCAAATAGTCCCTCCTTCTTTGACTTGTCACTAATAGTAAGGGAGAGAAGCACACCTTGACCACGATCAATTCAAGATGGTTTCACATAACACATACTGCTAGCTACCACTAGATTTCATGGCAATATCGTGTTGGAGTGGTCCATTAAGTGTTTGACTTCTAGTGTATGAATTTCGAAAAAAGTACATTTCTTGATCTTGGTGCAAGAACTCAACAAAGTGCAGGAACTGCACAAACTTGGGTTAATGACTTGTTATGATCATACTAACTTAGAAAATGCATACAAATAAGTCAATTTGACTTATAATAACAACAATGTATAAAATTCTCCATATGATTGTTATTTAACACGAATTACCATGACTATAGAAGATAGATAAGAGGAATGCTAGGAAAAAGGGAAGAATTTGGTGAAACGGGGGAGTGAAATAGGGGTAAAATAAGACAATTTATGCTCCTATAATCTCTCCCAACCCAAATCCTTTGTGTGTCCTCACGCAAACAAGGGTATGTTGCTCCTTTGCAAAAAAAAACCAATATTATAGAATTCCTCTCCTTTCACATTTTAATTTGAATGTTAATCTTTGTGTCTGAACCATGGATATCCTTCAACTTACTCTTGGGTTTACTATGCTTAATATTTAGAAAATCATGGTTCATCCTCCACCTTTTGACTTTTTCTTTCCTTTCATCCACTTCCTTTCATAAATCTTCATTCCTCATTGTCAACATGGAGTTATGTGATTTAATAAGATGATATAATACCTATGCCTCCTGAATTTTTTCTTTTGGCCCTTAGATTTCCTTTTTCTACTTAACTTGGTCCATGAATGTATTGAGTGGCATTGATTCATCTTGTCCTTCACAAAATTCATCCTTATGAGTACAAGTGGGTTCATTCATAGCCATAGGTGTGTCTGCCAACATGAATAATTTTTTCTTTTTAAATACAGGTCCTCTATCAAGAATGAATTCCTTATGACTCACTATTTCTTTTCACATTTGAAACCAGAGTAATTTCTTTTACGAAGCTCTCTCCTTCTCCCTCTTGATGATATTCCTTACTTACTTCGGGATCCTTCCCTTCATTAAAATTTTTATATAACACAATGACCTAAGGAATAGTGTCTAGTGGAGGGGTTGAAGGTCTGTATCTATCTCACAAGTTTGAAAATATGCATTTGATAGCGAGTCTTCACAGGGAAAGAAGGGGTATGACTTGTTCTCAAAAGCCCTCGTGTTATCCTGCAGATCACTGCTGGCACCGATACCATAGATTATTTACCCTTATTTAAACACTTTCCTGACTGCTTAAGGGATCCTCGTTCCTTTTTCACATCAACCTTCCTACTATGAGTAGATTTTGACCCTGAAACCTTATTTTTTATTTCACGACCCCCAGTCATTGGTTCTCAAGGATTAAGATTTTGTATGAAATTACCGGAATTATGAAGTGTAAGAAAATAATCCCAATTACTACCTCTTTAGCTGAACTCCTCAAAAACCAATATTTTGATAAGCCCATAATGACGAAACTTATAACCAGCTTAATCAAAAAGACTTTTTTGAACAGTTCATGACATCTTGGTTAAGATTTTAAAGAGAAAATAATGAAAGTTAATGCATTGACCTGCTTCAAAATGTAGAAAAATCTAGATGCGATAGAGAAAGGTGACAACGTACTGCTCTTTGCATGTCATGAATTTTTGCAAGATGTAGAACAATCTTTTCCAATTGTCAACCATAAAACTTCTTTGTATGCCAAATTTCCAATTTACCTTGTAGCTTAAGTCCATAATAAACCACTGTCAGGCTTCCTTCTCTATATATGAATTCTTAAACCAATGTTCCCCATCACAAGGAAGTCTAGTCACTCGTGCAATAGTTTGTTCATAAACTTTAAAAGCTAGGGTTCTGATAATTGTTGCCTTACCTTCAAATTTATCTACAAAATCCCTTGTAATCCTAGAATCAAACCCTTCAAATTTTTTTAAGAAAGGAAACCATCAAAAAATCTGCAAAATTGAAAGACTATCCTAATACTCTAGAGTCCTTTACACCTAGCTCAATTAAGTTTGATACCATTTTCTCCACAATTTGTTCTAAAAAAGATATTGCACCTGCAATCTCATAACCTTACTAGTTTATGCCTCAACTAATTATCTATGAACACAAAGAGGCAGTGCCTCACAATTTCCAAAACAATTCTTTATTAGAAAACAAAAATCAACACCAATTACAATACAAAACGCCCCCAATACCATAGAAACATCCACCTGTGCTTTTACTAGAAGAAGTACAAAGCCAGTCTTGCACTATGGAAACTCGACACAACTTAACTGGCGCAACAATAATTTAAATTTATTGCAATTTTAGCTCAACCCCATATAAAAACCACTAATACAACTCAAACTAAAATTTCGGATGATAATAATAATGATGTGAGGGATAGTGGTGTTATCACCTGGATTGAACCTCAGGCTGAAGGGAGGCAAGCCAGGGTAACCACAAACCATGGTTAGCCAAGTAGCTAGCCCTACTAGGCCGGGAGAGGGCTCTCTTTGTAAGGATCTCAGCCAAAATGAATGGATCGGGTAAAGGATATTAGGATAGGTATAGTAGAATCCCCAAGATGAGGAGCTAATCTAACCAACACTGAACAAGAAAATAGGAATATAAGCATCTCAACAACTTGCCACTAAAAGTGAAAAACTGATTCATTTGAGTTCAAACTAACTCCTAAGCAATGAATATACCTTCTATTAACATTTACCCATCATATTTAGAATCCATGACATCATTTACATAGGTAAATTATCCACCATGAGATATAATCCATGATTGTAGTGAAAAATTGGAAAAATAGCAACCTTGAGCAAAAACTGTGGAAAGCATAGCGCCACTGGGCAAAAGCACAGAGCCACTTTCAAGTCCCTTTTGGATACCTTTATGGCATCCAAATGGAGCCCATGATATCTCATTGGAAAGGTATTCAAGTATACTTTCCAAAACACCTATAATTCATATATTTGGAGCTCATTTGGCCCCTGAAAACGTGATTCACCCAAGGTTTCTTTTGTGTGTCCAAAAAGTGGAAGAAAGGTAATTTTTAGGGTGTTTTTTGACCTTTTGGTGGACCATTTCTGCCCCAAAACTTTTGAAACTTGCTAGGGTGCATGTCCTCATCACTATTATTCCAAAAATGCAAACCATTCCTTCATTGGGTTCCCCTAGGAAAAGTGCAGCGTCGATGGCGCTGCGCTTTTAGGCAGTTTTCTGTGTAATGAAATTCAAAATTACAAATGACAAAATTTGTTCCAAATTTGCCAAAAATTGGTGAGAAGCACCATCATCATGTGCTTTGATGATCCAAGGAATCTTCAGCCAGCATCCTAAGTCTATCCTCCCCCCTTGTGTGGTTTTCTCTGTTGCCTAGTTGTATCAGCTGAGGTGTCACTGCTTGTGTTTTCCTCCTCCTCATAGTCTCGATCTTCTTAGTCCATGTTTGAAAGGTTGAGGTTTATGAAGGGAATGACTGAAATTATTTTTAGGAATGAGGGGATGGGAGATGAGCTTGTGACTAGGAAATGAATGGAGGGGTAGGAAATGAGAGGGAGGGCTTGCTTGCTTGAGAATTTGATCTTAGGGAAGAGGGACAAAGGGAATGAGAATGATATGGAATAGGGGAAAAGGAAAAAATGGGAAAGTTTATAGGGGAATAGGGATAGGTGAATTTAGAGCTGTAGGGATAGGTGATAGGATGAACAGTGAGGATTTAGGGTTTTAGGTATCATTAGGGAGATTTTAGGGTTTCATATTAAACATGGATAATGATGCTAAACATTGGATTTGCAAACCAAAACTGAAGTAAGGGATGTAAAATTACTTGAAAAGATGAAAAGAGAGAGAAATGTGAAGTTTTCTTGAAAGTTTGAGGGTTTTGAAGCTCTCTTGCAAAAAGTACAGTGCCACTGCCAAAAGCGCAACGCCACTGTCAAAAGCGCAGTGCCACCCTGCCAAAAGCGTAATTCCACTTAAATTCCACTTTTGACTCCCTTCCCGATGTCCAAATTGGATGTGGGATATCTTGTTGGAAAGCTTGTTGAGTCTACCTTCTAGAAAAGCTTGAATTTTTCAATTTGGAGTTTATTTGCCCTATAAAACGCTTCATCTCCTAAGACTAGTCAAAATGTGCAGAATGAGGCTGCCAAAATGCAGAGTGATGTTTCAGTCAACTTTTGAAGTTTTTCCTTAACTCCAAATTGAGCTCATGATAACTCATGGGAAATATCTCTATGTATAGTTATCATTTGACTCATCAAGAAATTCATTTGGAAACTCCAGCTAGGATAAAGTTTGATTTTACCAAGGTCACTCCAGAAGTGCAACAACTCTGTTGTAGCAACTGTATTTTTGACATTTCTCTAAAATCATGACACCTGTGTAAACGGTGTAGGATTTTTTTCTTCTTAAGTCTCTTATGGACAAAAACCTCTCCCACGTTTGTCAAATTCTTCCCTGTTTGGTCTAAAACATAGTTTGAAGAAAAACCGGCCCTATGTGTGGAAAACGATTTGTCCCTTGGAATGACTTATTGAAAAATGATGGAGACATGATGTGTATGAGTTTGAATGGCCTCATACTCACTAAAATGACCTCCCTTATTCCTCATATACTCATATGTCTCTAATTTCACAACCAACCCTAGCTTAATGGGTGAGGAAATTAGGGTTTAGTGCTTGTGGAAAATGATGATTTGGACACCCTTGGGAAAAAACAACTCCCTTTGGCATGCACTTAACCATTTGAAACTTTACCCTTTCACTTGACTGTTTACTTTGAAAAATTGATCTTTTGATGGTCTGGCATCTTTGGAACACTAAGTTAATAGCTTGGGATGGTGAAATTATTACATTTGAAGGACATAAAATTACATAATGAAATAAGCATTTCTCTTTACAAATCATCTTCACATGGTGAAGGGATGTTATTTGATCACCCTTTAATTTCTAGTCTTATGCAATGGAATGGAACCTTGGCAACCCTAATGACCTAATGAAACCTTGAAAAACCCTAAAGACCTAATGAGATCTTGAAGGATTGACTTTCAAGATGACGTAATGACCTCATGATTGATACGAATGGCATGATAAAAATAACTTTATGGATGATGTACAACAACAAGATATGAAACTATGCCAGAAAGTAATCACATATAGGGAAGAGTGATGTTTTTGGACTAGGACTACCATCAATGACTAATTTTTTGCATGACCTAGTGGAATGATAAAAAAATTCTGAATCAGACCCTTAAAATGATATGAAAAGAGGATTTTTGATCACTAATGGCAGGATGCAAATACTGACACTAACATCGGTCTGATTGGGGATGGCAGCTCCTTGGAGGTGTCAAGAACACTGTAGAACTAATGAAATCATTCCCTATGACCTAATGAAATGAACTGCAGATTGATTATGAAACCCTAACTGAAGATAATATGAAGAAGGATCAGCAAGTATAGCCTGTGAAGGAAATATTTTCTGAAGAGAGAGTGGATTAGTATATCATGACCTAATGGAATGATGCAAATTTTTCAGTATGGGACTCCTAAAATGAAAATTCAAAGAGTGAATTTTGATCCCTGATGCAAGTATGCAGATACTGACACTAACAAGTGGGATGAGTGGAAACTTAGGATCATGATCGTTTAATGATTTCTAAAACCATGGTAATCATTTAGATAAAAGGTAGGGATGATAATTCAAGTAAGATAGTATAACTTGTCATCATATCAGGGATAGTGATGGGGAATGCATAATCCATAAAATTTTCTTATAATGATTATAATCATGGGTTGGTTAAATATCGCATGTCAAATGTACAAAGTTAATATAGGTTAAAAAAATGTCAAAAATCAACTTATTTGATGCACTCCCAAGTATTATGTTAAATATAGGTCATGATTACCAAGATTCATGCATAGTAGTTACCTACCCACTATTGCAAAAATTATATTGTGTATACAGACTTGATTGCAAATCAAACCAGTACACACTGTTGTGTTCCTAGAACTAGTCAAAATTGAAAATAAATTTGTACACAATGATCTTTTACTTTACACCAGAGCTCAAAAATGGAAAACATGGCTGATTGGTTGCTTGAAACTGATGATTTCTAATCAATTATCTAAAATAAGGTGTCCTAAAATGAATCATTTATTAGAATGTAAGTACTTTAATTCCAAGGATTCCATCAAATTTTACTCATTTTATACAAGAGCACTTGGAAAGAATTGGCATAAAGTTTTTACTTCTAAAATAAGGGGGGAAAAGAAGAGGGAAACATGGAGTAATTCTTCAGAATGGGAAGGGATATAATAAGGGTCATTTAGAAATAAAATAGAGCACAACAATAGGAGAAAGGGAAAAAAAGGAACAAGAGATAAATTTTATGGGTTATAAAAGAGGGAAAAGCAAGATGGGACAAGGAGTCAAATTTAGAAGAATCAGTAGGATAATATATATGGAATAATGAAGAATAAGAGGGATTACGAAAATGAGAAAAGAGGAAAGGTAGAGTACTTAATTATGAAATGATGATGTCTTTGTCAAGATAATGCTAAGACGTGTAAAACAATTAACTGTAGTGGGATTTCCATGCTTCTTGCATGCAAATTAAGCATGTCACATGGCCTGAACTTTGATAAGGGTTGCATTTCCACTGGTTGCTGCCACCAGAACCTACCTGTAGAGACCTGATTATTCTCAGAGATAGGTTAGTCATACATAGAAATTCAAGCAACAATCCCATTTTATCAAAAAGAGAGTCTACCTACCAGTAACCTAGCTTTCAGGTAGACCCTTACACAACTGTGGCAACAAGATGATTTTCACAGTTATATATATATTAGAATTAAAAGGAAAATAGATCATGAAATACTCACAATGGGTTGGATATTAGCTTTTCCCACCATCTTTAGATCTACTTTCTGTTCAACCTTCTTGACAACTTCTTCCTTGGTGAGGTGCTACTGATATAACCTGAGTCAATTCCCATTAACT
The DNA here is from genome assembly GCA_000404065.3 of Pinus taeda. Taxonomy (NCBI): domain Eukaryota; kingdom Viridiplantae; phylum Streptophyta; class Pinopsida; order Pinales; family Pinaceae; genus Pinus; species Pinus taeda. Next base: position 143,064 of record APFE031357305.1, on the reverse strand, counting down.
AGGAAGACAATCCCATTCTAGTTGATTGTTATAATTTCAACAACTCCATTTTCAAAGGCTCTAACCACTTCATATGGTCTCAACTAGCGCGTGTGAAACATCCCTTTAAAATTTTTAAATTTTGAGTCAAAGAGAAGTACCCAGTATCTTGGCTGAAACTACTTTCTCTTGATTAACTTTAAGTGCCACTTAGTGCATGATGAGCCTCATAATTGGGTAACTATATGGACCTTAATACACCTCCTAGCTTATTTAAATAAACTCTTTTCATAATTCCTTACATATTTTGATTATATTTTGCTTAATGAGATGAGCAAAAGTGAGATGTTATGCCTAGTGGACTAATGTGTATTGATTATAGGTTTTTGAGAGAAAATCATGGAAATTTTGGCTAAGTAAGGGCAGAAAATCGAATAAGACAAGGAGGAGAGATTGTAGGAGATATATCCTCCTCATTTACTCATTCGAATATTCCTCCATCGAATCACACTAGATTGGAGTTGCAAGCAGCCGAGCCAGTGACAGTTAAAGAGTCAGTTCATCTTGAGTTTGGGAGGTGAGCCTCCCTAGATATAAGGAAGTAATTGGAGACTTTAGTTGTATAAATAAGGAGGCCTAGAGCCTCATTAGGATTTGATTTTTTATGTAACATAACTAAGCATTTTTTGAGTTCAAGACTTGTGGAAGACATTGTTATGTAATTTTCTGATTTGATAATGAGAATGAACATTTCCTTGATCCAACATTGAGTTGACTCAGAGGGCTGAAGCTCTTGGGTTAGGGCCCAACCCTAGCAGAAAAGGGTCCTCTTCTTGTATTTTTATGCTTAGTTTATTTCATAGATTAATGGTTGAATTGTCTTTAGCATCATTTCATTGCAAGTAGTTGTGGATTTAATTAGTTTTCTTCCATTTGCGCATTGCTTCAGCATTAGCCTTGGAAGATAAAGGAATATCAAAAATCTGATAGTAGGTAGCTTTGGCCTCACTCCTCCCTTCAGGGACCATGGTTTGAGGAAAGAACTCCTATGCGGCCCCAAAAAGACATAATTCTTATTTCTTATGGAATTTAGGGTTTTTTTTTTTACTTAGGCCAGTATTTTACAAGTTTCAAAGTAGGATTTAATTGTCATTTCTGATATCTTCAACCTTGCACTAGATATCCTAAAGGTTTCACATTATTCTGCAAGTTTTATCATGCATGAAATAGGCAACTAGCTCATGAAATTCTGTTTTCTTTAGTTCATTGAAAATATTTCTTATTTACATGATTCATTGATAAATGTGAGTGATTGATGTAGTGTAGGAGTTTCAGAAGTGTAGAGGGATTTAATGACCAACAACCCCATACTAGCCTCATCCATCTATGATTATCACTTTTTCCCCTAAGTCCCTTCACCAAATTCATCATTCCATAAGAATACTTCTCTGTGACTTCTCCAATCTTGTTGAGCAAAACCAACCATCTCACAAACTCTGTTTTGAGCTGTGAAGGAGTCCTAGGCACTCCCTTACCTCATTTCTCCCACCATTCACCTTCCATAAGCCCTACACCACCTTCCAAATCCATCCTCTTGCTCTCGGCTATATCCTGTAGGAAAACAAGGGATCCTATAGGAGCATTAGGACATCTTGTAGGGGGCATTAGGAATTCCTGCAGGAGGCATTAGGACATCCTGTAGGTTGACTTGTAGTGGCCTATTTTGAGGCCATATTATGGAAAAAGAACCTAGGAAGATAGGGGAAGACCCCTACTTGCCTCCTAAGTCATCTGACCATTCACCATCATCCCTAATCCACCTGCCACATCACCAAGAGAAGTTAGCATTCACATTTTGACACAAAAAAGACAAAAAGGAAAGAGAGTTATTTTGTTCATTTACATGCTTAGTAGTAGAATGTTTGGATGTTTCAAATTGCATGCCTAGGATAGTAGGATTACACACATGTTAACTTAGCATTCTTTTGCAGCAAAGCATCTTAGTTGTTAGTTAGATGAATGGTGTATTGAAGCATTTGATTTCAGTCTTTTCCTTACTATAGTAGACAAGAGTTAGTTTAGTGTAAATTTCCCTTTTTCCTCATTGGTAATCAAACTTATTTTGAATCAATAGAAGGCTGGTTTGAGAAACCATAGTGGTCTATCGCCAACTTAGTAGTGACAAAGAGCAAACCCATTTCATCTACTTGTGTATACAACAATGTCACCTCCAAGTTGGTACGAACCCCGCGTTGATGAAGTAAAGATAGTAGCCCCATGAGTTCCAACATTCTTGCTGCAATATTAATGCCCATCACTTTTTGGTGCCGTTGTCGGGGAGGTGTTAGAGTAAGATGTGATTTATGCTTTCTTTCTTCCATTTCTTATCTCTGACATTCTGCTATTAGCTTCATTTCTACAAAAGTAATTGTAAGTTAGTTTTCTTTCTTTTCCATTCTGCAAGTAAGATTTCATTCAAGGATTTAGTTTCCATTCAGTTTGTGATTTAAATTTTGCAATTAGTCTCAAATATTAAAAAACACAAAACAAAACAAAAGCACTTCTTTCATGCCTCGTAGGAATAGGGATAACTTAGGAAAATTTCTACCAAATACCCTCACCACTTCAAACAACCAACCTTCCCTCTTCTTCGTTGGATGTGAATTGGAAGACCCCTTAGGTGAACAACCAAAGACATTTGAAGATCCTATAGGGGGATAAGAAGAAGGAGAACCCATTCCAACTGACCTAATGGCTGAAAATAGAAATGACAGAGGAGATAGAGAAATAATTGAGGGTGTCTTTCCCATCAAAGAAACTAATGGTGATACCAAGATGAAAAACATAAGCCCCTATGCTCTTCCTCATTTTCATGGCCTGACCTCAGAAGATATAGACACTTTCTTTTTTGATTTTGTTGTCATAGGCAGAACTTATGATTACACCACTGATGAGTAGAAGTTAAAACTATTCCCATCCACTCTCAAGGATGCAGCTCTACGCTCTTTCATGGGTTTGCCTAGGGATATCATCACAACCTGGGCTCAGATGCAACAAGCCTTCAACAACAAGTATCGAGACTACTGCAGGTCCAAGGACACTAAAGAGGAAATTTTTAGGATGACCTTAGGGCATGATGAATCCCTAGAGGATTATGAACAAATATTCAAACTTAGCTACAAAAGGGCTAGGTGCACACTTGATCCTGATTCACTAAAGCTAGTCTTACTCAGAGGGGTAAGGGAAGATCTCCTAGATACCCTAAACCTGCTAGCAGGAGGGGACATCTACCAGCTACCCTATGAAGATATCAAGACTGTCTTTAGGAATCATTCTAGGGAAGCTAAGAAAAAGGGTAGGGGTAGTCAACCAATGGCCAAGCCATCCTCTTCTAACACATCCATCAAAGGTGAAATTGGGAATATGTTGCAATATTTAATGAGTGAAATGCTGCAAACCCTTGCCCTACATATGGGCACTATGCACATCAAGAGAAAGCAAGAGGAAGTAGAGAGAGAATTAGCCATTTTCTACCCTAGATGCATAAGGAGGCACTCTAGGAATGAATGTCCATTAAATCTTATTGAAATCTGCTCGGTCTATGAAGAAAACCACTCCACAGACAAGTTCCCTTCTCTACCTAGACTAAAAGTTGTGTATCGGGGAACTGAAGGAGTCACTGAACAACTCTGCTACCTAAATCAAAGGACACCTCATGGGTCTTGACCATACTAGCGGGGCATGCAAGGGTCATCCCATGCATATTACAACCCTAACTAGAACACATTCATTCCCCCTTGGGGGCCCCCTGCTCATCCCTCCTGGTTTACACCTCCTCCTTGGTATTTTGCACCTCCGCACCATTCCCAACTGACTAGCCAGTCATTTTAGCCATATACTCTGCCACAGCCTCAGTAGAATGCACCACCTCGGGGTGGAGGCCCCCATACAACAATGATCTAGATTTATTTCCTTCACCACCTACTCAACCAAAACTTTTACACCCTACTCCACCTAAACAACCTCAGATTCCTGCCCAGCCAAATCTGAACCTGAACAATAGACAAGAACAACAAGTGTACAGTGGAGAAACATCCTACCATGCTTATGCTGTGAATATTTAGGAAATCAACCTGAGATCTAGGAGAGTACTCCTAGAAACCAAACCCCCACCTCTACCTAGGGAGAGCGAGGAGGAAAGAGAGGAAAGCGTACCTAAAGTGAATCCACCACCCTTTCCTAAAAGACTAATTCATCCAGTCCAACCTACCCCAGAAGAGAATGAAATTCTAGGTGAACTGAAAAACCTATGTGTCAAAATTCTACTTCTCCAAGCCATCAAGGATGTACTTATTTACAACAAGTTGATTAAAGAGAAGTGTTTCAAACATCCAGGGAGGCGAAAAAAAGACACCCCTACCATTAATGTCATCAGACAACTGTCTAACTTAATGTCGAGGCATGTAATTTGCCCAAAGTATTTGGACCCAGGAAGCCCTATAGTAGATGTGCACATCAATGGCACCATTGTCCCACACACTTTGATTGATCTTGGGGCTACCATTAATGTAATGACTAAGGACACTGTTGTACCTTAAGAAACCAATTTCCTGGCTGTAGGGAAATTGTGCTTAAGACATTAATAAATATTATTTACTGCCACTTATTTGTCACTTAGATATATGTTGTGTCTTTAAATGAAGGACCTGGAAACTTGGCCTTTAACCCTTAGTACATGTATGACCATAACATCTTAGAATGCCATTTGTTGCTAGTTATAAATGATGAATGAAGAAAGCTTGAAGGAAAAGTTAAAGATAGTATGCTGATCTTTCACAGAAACTACTATCCATCACTTATAAGAATTATGGAAACGAGAATTGAATCATAGAAAATATGCTGCTTAAAACAGAAAATACTATCTGTGACTCTGGGAGGAGTTAAAGATAATATCTTGGTCTTTCACAGAAACTATTATCTATAACTTAGAAAAGAAGGTGGGAACTTCAAGTATAGGGGCACTCTTTTAAAGGATTTTAACTTTATCTACATAAGAAAATAAAAACCTGTAGCTTCATTACTATACTTAAAAGAAAAAAACATAACATGACACATAACAGAGAAGGTTACAAAATTATACCCAACAACTCATGGAAACTTCTAATTATTTCATTAATCAAAAATGATATCTGGAAAACAGTGGCCTAGTCTCCATGTTCTCCAAAATTCCCAACCTTTCTTATTAAATTTTCCTCTTTTTATACATTGTGGAACAATTGTTGATTTCTGAAATTGCCCAAATTATCTAACTGCTTTTCTAACTATACGAAGTAAAAACTATTACAGAATTTTACAGAGGGTAAAAGACACCTCAAAGAACATGAAATAACAAAAACATAACTGGATTTAAAAGGGGATGATAACTACTGGCTTTCTCTATTGATCCGCTACTGAATTCCTTTGTAAATGCCCTAATGATGCTTAATTCATTTTAGCCATAATGAAATATGTTTAGTTTGTGTAATCTTGGGCTTACATGGGAATTCTAAATGATTGAAATGCAAAGAAACATATTGGATTGTCTTCCTCTTCAACTTCTGCTCTAACCCCGATTTTCCACTTTACACAGTGAAATTAACGCGAACCTTTGATTAATATGGAATTCAAAAGTGCTAATCTTGCTTTACAAACCTGTCAAATCCACCCATTTAGTGCTCCATTGACTTCCATCGCAAATTGAAATCGGCCCGATAATCACTGTAAAACTTAACTTATGCACCCTTAGGCTGCATAAATATGGAAGTGTTGGACTTATGTGTAAATCCTTTATATCTGCGCTTTTGTATTGTAAACCTTTTATAATGAAAATATATTATAAAACATGCTTGTTTCACTTTCAATATGGGCTTTGTACAATTTTCTAGGTATACCTTTCTGCCGATACATCCCACTATAGATCTGCGCTTTTCAGATTAGACGATCTATAAAGGTTTGGGGTGGGACATAAGTCTGGAGAATACCCACCCGAAAAGGGCAGTTTCCTCTCTCCACCTGGCTGCTGCGTGTTGAATGATAAGTGTGATCGGTGAGTTCTAATAAAAACCATTTACCGTTTTTGCTTCGCCCAAAAACCTGCCTTACAAGTTGAAATCTACCTTTTCGTATGCCTTGCAGACCTGTTGGATTTATATAACATAATATATATAAACTATCGGATCTGACTGTCACAAATCACAATCG
>APFE031357305.1:53425-132128 GCA_000404065.3 Pinus taeda | reverse complement strand
CTTAGTTTGCAAGGGTTCTGTGTTGTCTACAGGATTCCCTGTAAGCCTACAAGATTCCTTGAAAACCTACAAGATGATCTTGTACGAATTACAGTGGCTTGGGAATCCCAAGGAAAGTGACCCTAGAGCAAGGGGATAACCTACTTGTGTCAAAAAAATAAATGTTTACTTCACCACCGCATCACCATGCCTCTCTCCACCATGATTACCCCTGAATTCATCCAATAAGTTGGTTTAAAAAAGATTATAGTTTTCAGAAGAAAAAAAACAAATAAATGAGGACAAGAACAGAGGACAAAGGGGACAACACCTGAAGGCTATACCTCTCACCTATCAATCACTAGACCCCTTCTCTACCGATGACAACCATACTCATGCTCCAGAAGTGAATGGATGAATAAAAATTTAGGGTAGAGGCAGCCACAAGACATCTTGTAGGTTTCTTGTAGGAAATCCTGTAGTGGCCTATCCCACAAAACAAAATTTCATGGGTTGCAGTCATCTTCAGCATGGAGATCCCAATGATAAGGAAGCTGCTCCAAATCTTAGAAGCAGCAGCAGGATCATCAACACCACCATCCAACACCTACACATTAAAGAAAAAGCATCAAAGGAGGACCATAAAAAAAGGAAAAACACATGCAACAAATACACAGCAAGGACATCACTCTCCAACAAGTAGCATCAAGGCATCTTACCACAAGTATGTCATCTCACTTAAACTCTCTCGTTAGCATAACATGATAAAAAATGTAGATTTGTGAAAGAGTTGGTTTTATAAGCAAATGTGTCTAGTTAACTTAGCCACCTTCGGCCAATCAACGAGGAGAATACATTTAGTTCCCTACACACGTGGAAATAGTCAAATTAGGAGAAAGAGGAGATTAGGCCAAAAGTGGTTAAGTTACAAATGATCGAAGTGGGAGATGATTATGAGGGAGGGGAAATGATGAAGTGGTAGTGGGACCAATGGTCCAAAAGTGGGTGCTCATACTTCGGTAGCTAGCACACCATCCCACAAAAATCACCTATATGAGGAAATAAACATTGATTCCCATGCATAAGAGACATTCACAATCTCGAGGATACATCAATGTGGATCTATAAGAGGGTCTATTTCACCTCTAGTTACCTCACATTAATATGTCAATCCAGGAACATTTTGCTATTTCAAAGAGTGTCTCAGTTTGAGGCTTAGCATTTGCCAGAGTAGTGCTCGTAGTACAATTGTTTGGAACTACAAAAGTAAATGGATGCGTGTCTACAACTTAACTACTTCAAAAGGATAAATCACACATTCAGATATTAAGCAATGTATTAGTCAAGGGTTCAGTAGCAATAACTCATTCCTTTAGAAACTGATGGAAAAGAAATTGGAGAACAGATCAGGGGTCTGGGAGCCGGGCAGCAGATGCCAATGCTCACTACAACCTGAGATCGTCCTTCACACCAAAACAAGAAATGGAACGACAGATAAATCGAACAACAATGAAATGGAACAACAACCTTAAAATGGAATGACAATTCTAAAAAGGAACAACAATTCAAAAATGGAACAACAATTCGGAAATGGAACAACAATCAAAGAATAGAGCAGTAACTAAGTCTAACAAGCTATGAATCTATTCAATCACATGCATTAGTCATAACCAAACATCAACCCTTCATTCTTAAAGATGTACACACAAATGGAACATCACTGCCTACAGATACATGATGGAACAACACTGAAAACCATATAAACACAACGTGCTCACTCTAATTTAGTTGTCACTCTAATTAGAAAGCGTACGATTGCATCTCAAGATGAAACAATAATATTCGAGAATCCAATAATCATATAGAATCAGAGCTTCCAAGATAGATTCTGTAATGTTAAGGCACAATCACATAACACAAAAACTCTGTAATGGAACAACAGTATCCTGTAGAAATTAACCGTATTATACCAACACCTAAAGGAATAATAACATGATGCAGCGTCAATACAACACTTTTGTTTTCAGGAACATTAATGGATTAAACACGAAAGAGCATGTGACATAAACTTTATAAAACACGTCAGAATACCAGATCACATTGATAAGCAAACCACACAGAAACCACGCGTAATGGTATAAGAGCAAGTGTCCTCCAAGGCCGGGCCCTTAGCCTCCAGGGGTACACCGCTTAAGATTATTCCAGGCTCAAAGATAAAAGAGTAACCAAGTCTGTATTAATGCATGAAGTAAAATTACAGTAGAGCAAGTCTTAACAGGATGTAATGATCACAGTTTTGATCTTTTAAAAGAAATTACATAAGAGCATAAACATACTTTAGCTAAAAATGCTGCCCCTTATATAAGGGTGACGACAGAGATATCTATATGTAGAAATAGATAAAACAGTGATCCCTCAGGATCAAGGATCCTGAGGGATTTGTAGAATCGTTAATCCCGAGTCACTTATTCTCTTTTCTGCGCCGAGCTGATATCTCCGCTTCCTTTCCTGGGTTGGTCCGTTTTGATCTGGTTTGCATGCGGTCTCCCGTCGAAGGGACAACAATTAACCCATCTTTGTCTTTTCCTTTAGGACGACCACTTTTCGTTTTTCCTCCCTCCTGTACATGGAAACGATAATTGTCAGTTTTCTATATTAATCTCACATGTTTCGTTATAATTCTTTATCATTTTCTAAGTTCATAATGAAAAAAGGCTTATAAGTCCTAATGAAAAGATACTGAAATAACCATCAAAACATACCTTCTTTGATATTCCACACACCCCCCTGCTTACCCTTTTTCATGGCCTCATGAAAACATTGTAGTTGACATGCAAGGCAGTGAGTGAGTAGGCTGAAGATGGAATCTCATGTGAGGGCCTACAACCATGATGCAAAATTAGGTAATCAAAGAAATGGCCTGTCTGACCCTCAGGCATCTCATACAGGGCTTGGTATCTGGGTGCAGGATAGCAAATGATTGGACTCTGAAACCTATATCCTAACCAGGATGGTCCTGTCCTCAAAACAATTTCGCTATATAGGGGAAAACGGTTGGCAGCTAGTTTAAAATTCTCGTACTTAAATGGTTCTCTGAGCTGGATATTCAGATTAGATATTTGATATCGAAATTTAGCTGCATCAATGGCAGGGTCTTTGATAGAGGAAAAGTATTCAAGTCCCTGCCGAATGATTGCTTGATGCATGGGTCCTAATGCTTCAATCACTCTTGGAGTCTTCATGAGGTTTCTATGTTTCCTCCATAACTGTGCTGGGTCCCTAGGCTCAGCTCTTATCCATAGATCTAATCCGTTTTCTTGTCTTTGAAAAGCGTTATAGGCTTTGAGCCATTTAATTTGATTAACTGCAAATGAAATAAATGTTTGTAATTGAATTTCCCCAACAAAAGGGCCAGGGTTCAGTTCGGTCTCCTGTTCTAGTACAAGTTTATGCAAGTAAAATTCACACAATAATCTATGCACTTTTACCCCGTAGTGTTTACAACAGTTTATGAAATCATCTATGGTGTTACTTTGTATGGGAGCACCTGCTTTAACAGCCTTTATTTTCAATTGTAAATACCTCTCCATTAAAAACAGGGCATAGTTCTTAGCAGGGGATCTACATACTAGGACGTCATTGTATAGAGAACACAAGGTATCCATCTTTTTGATAACTACATCTAACCTACGAGTTACCTTTGCGACTTTCTCTTGATCCTTCCACCATCCTTCGAAGGCCTGGCTTTCAGATAAGTTGACATTCCTTAGCTGCTGCTGTAGTTCTTCATATTTTTCTTGGGGGACCGTTTGCTCCCTAAGATTTTCTGCTTCTTGTTGAGCTTGCTTCAAACCCTTCTGGAGGGTTACTGTTTTTGGATCCTTTTTCCATGCAGCAGTGGAGGCCAAGAGATTTACCTGAAATTTCCTATTGCGCTGCTTCGAGTTCAGAACCCTTATTACTCCCGAAGGTGGTGTCTCCGTCTGAATTATCTTATCACGGGTCATCATTTCATCCATTTCTATTTTAACACGAACATGAACCCATTGTTGTTCCTTTTCAATTGGAACAATAGTCTGTTTTTCAGCTTCATTTGGAACAAAAACTTGGCTTTTGTTGGGGTTTTGAGCAGCAAGATGGATTCTGGTCCTCTGCCTCTTGCCCTTAAGGGGTTTTGCTGGCGTGGTCAGACTTTTCCTTCCTGAAGTCCCTTTTACCCTTTGCCTGCTTTTAAAATCCTAATCTATTGGTGAAGCTGGACTATTATGTTTAATAATCTCTGTTGTTCCTTTCGCAATTCCCTTATTTCTACCATTTCTTCAGAAGGAACAACAGGCTGTTTACTGTGGTCTGGACTGCGGCTAGCTTCCTGATTTTCTTCCTAGGGTGGCTGTTCCGAGGCAAGAACCTTAATTGGCTCTGTTATTTCTTGGGCTATTTCTTTTTCTGCCCTTATTTCCTTTGGACTTTCTTCTGGTGCCTTCTAATTAGGAACGGGTTGTTCCTGCTTAGCATTTTCTGACATCTTCTCATCATGAACAGACAGATTTTCTACTTCTGCCTCTTTTGCATGTGATTCCTCGGGTGCATCTTTCTTCTGGGGTTTCTCTTCGGCATGGAGGTCTGATGGACTCGAAGGTTGGCCATATTCGCCCATATTGGCCAAAACTTTGGCCAATTCATCTTCCCCTAATGGGTCTTGTAATGGGTTGCCTTCCTGCTGTTCCATTCCCTCCTCCTGCTCAGACTGTTCGGCTTCTTTTCCTTCATCTCCTTCCTCCTTAGATTGCTCATTTTCTTACTCTTTTTCTTCTTCTGCAGATTGCTCTACCTCCTCCTCTTCTTCTTCTTCTGCAGATTGTTCTGCCTCCTCTTCTTCTTCTTCTTCTCCTTCTTTTTCTTCTGCTTTTGCAGACTGCTCTGCTTCCTCATCCTGCACTTCTGTTCCCTTGTCTTCCCGTGGGGATTGCTCATCTTCTATTTCCACCGGCTGGCTAGTGCCTTCCTGGGGCTTCTCCAGCCTCCCTCATAGCCGTGCTAGCTGGATCGATTTCCTACGTTTTTCTGGTTTCTCGGGTGTGCTGGTAACATGTTTCAGCTTTGCCGATTTCTTGTGTTTTTCAGGTTGCTCGGGTGTGCTAGTGACATGCTTCCGTTTTTCTGGACGTTGGGGTGTGCTAGTGACCTGTTTCCATTTTTCCAGACGTTCGGGTGTGGCCAACCCCCCATTTACAATGGAAATTAGTTCTTCCCAGCTGCTCTGCTGCTGGGTGAGACTATGGTTGACTATCAACCGAATCAATCCGTGATGACTAACAACTGACTCTACGTGCTGTGCCTTTTTCATGCTTCGTGCAACATCATGAAGTAATGAATTCAACAATGCAGGTAAATTTACAGAGCATTTCTGTTTTAGAACAGCTAGGAGTTTAAGATGTCGTGGTCTTACCACGTCTTTTCTGCCTTCATAGGTGATATAGCTTTGGATGGTCTTTGCTAATTCTGCCCACGACTCTCCTAGTGTTGCTGGCAGAACCCCCTTTCCTCGAATTGTCAAGCTCTGTCCCTCGTCCTAGAAGATCTCTATAATCTTCTGCAACCTCTCCTTTTTTAACGTCCATACTAGTCCAGTGGCTGGCAGTCCCGAGACTTCTGCAATTATGTCATTGGTGACTGCTATGCATTTTCCTCTTACTGTGGAGTAGTCCTCTTGCAAGTTCTACAAGAATTCGATCGCTACTATTTCATTAGACTCCTGCAAGCGGTTAAGATAGGTCAACCATCTTGCTCTTGCTAGGATTTCCCGGGCAGCAGCCGAAACAGTTAACACTTGCAGTTCTCTGCGAATTGATCTTCCTCCCATAGTTTCGCTGTGAATTCTCAAAGGAACAGCAACTGTTTGTTGAAACATAGAGAAGCTGATGGACGTAAAACTCGTTCAAACTCTAATGATGCAGCGTATACAGTGGAAATGGCTTTGAACAACAAATCATGTAGAAAAAATAAATAAATAAGAAGACATAATATCGTTGAGCCGTGCTATACCCCAGTACACAATCTCCCAAATAGTGAGCTAACATGTAGTCTGGGGAGTGATGAGGTTAACCCCCCCCCGCAATGTGATAGGCTATCCCAGCCATCAAATAAAGGAGCAACATCCGTTCTGCAACAAGGTCTTTAAGGAACTGCGTATGGCAATATGCCATGTTTACAAAAATAGCCAATTACTGAAATCGAGGTATAAAGTTGCATCACTTTAATACGTAAGAGACTGTGGTGATTTGATGGAAGGTTGGGGATAAGACATTTGCCATAAATAGAGAGTCTCATGCGGTCATTGTCACTGGTTCTGTAATGATTGGTGATAATATATAGTCATGCGTTATATGGTTGGGGTAATAACATATAATTGATTACCACGGCATAAGAAACAAAAGGATGCAAATAACTTACCTATTGGTGTAAATAATGCGACTTCAATACCATTAACAGTGCTCTGCTGCTGACAGGTGTCCATAACCTTGGTAGAGTTGTTTATTTCACCCCTGGAACCATAGTCCTTTGTGTATGCTAGGGAACGTTGTGTAATGTCAAAATGTAGGCCATTATGCTGGTTTGGTGACCAGTTAGCCATAATGCCATTCACGAGGAAGGAGCGAATAGTGGGCAGGCCGGCTCGTGATGAGACCTCCTGTTCCAAGGGTTGTTTGTTTGATATACCTTTTGGACCATATCCTTGGTGTGGTGGCCATAGTGGGAATGCCACTTCGCTTCCGTCCTGATGATCATGGTAGGCCAACTCTTAATGAGACTTCCTATCCTCCAATTTGACAATTTATAAACCATGTTTGCTCCTTTTTTTTTGTTTTTCATGAAGTGCCTTCCCTATTTATACACAAAGGGTGGTTCAACACTCCTTAAGAGTAGGAATGGTGGAAGAAGTCTTAATATCCCAATAGGAAGGTATAGACCCTTCGCTCTTATTGCTGAATGATAATCAAAGAGGATTAAAAGGGACCATCATGATATAGATAACCAATCAGAATAGAATTAGTAGAACAATGACAGCAAAAGATGATGAATAATCATGTCTTTCCTTCTGTCTTCTCACAAATTCAGGGCAGTTTCTTATAAAGATAGCGATTTATGATTGACTAATTTCCGTATGTTGTGTTTTTGTTCCCATTACGTAAGTGCATAGCCGTATTCAAAAGACTTGAAAGAACATGAGCAATAAGCATCCTCAATTTAGAATAGCAAAAGGAACAAGCTGTTTCACACGGAGAGCAAAAGCATACAAGTGGTGTTCCTTTTGAGGAAAGGAACAACAATAGTTCACAAATGCAATTCATTTGGAAAAGGAACAACAAAAACATACAAATGTCATTCCTTTGGAAAAGGAACAATAGAAATAAAAAATGTTGTTCCTTTGGAAAAAGGAACAACAGAAAGCAAAAGTGTTGTTCCTTTGGAGAAGGAATAGTAGAAATAAAAAATGTTGTTCCTTTGGAAAAGGAACATTAGAAATAAAAAGTGTTGTTCCTTTGGAAAAGGAACATCAAAAACACGCAAATGCCGTTCCTTTGGAAAAGGAACAACAGAAATCCAAAATTGCTGAAAAAGGAACAACAAAAATACACAAATGTTGTTCCTTTGGAAGAGGAACAACATAAAATCCAAAATTGCTGCTCCTTTTGGAAAATGAACAACAGAAAACCAAAATTGTTGTTCCTTTGGAAAAGGAACAACAAAAACACACAAATGATGTTCCTTTGGAAAAAGGAACAACAAAAACATACAACTGCTATTCCTTTGGAAAAAGGAACAACAAAAACACGCAACTGCTGTTCCTTTGGAAAAAGGAACAGTAAGAATACCTAATGCCGTTCCTTTTGGAAAAGGAACAACAGAAGCAACAAAATTTTGTTTCAAAGATATGTACAAAAGTAACTCAAGAAATTATGTACAGACTGTAAAGAAAAGTAAATTCCTTAGTGAATTACAGGTGAGGAAGACTTCTCTTCCTCCCCCAAAATCTCCATATCTGAATCTTAGTGTAGCTGTTGGCAGAAGGACTCCTGAGTAAGTGGTTTGCGATAGAGACGAACTCGATGGCCATTTTCCTTAAAGGCATATCCAAAACCATCAATAGTGATTAGAGTAAGGGTACCATTGTCATGTACCTTCTGGATTTCATATGGTCCCAACCAATGAGTCTGGATTTTCCCGGGGAAGTCCTGAAACCTGGAGTCATACAAAAGAGCCCAGTCTCCTTCGTGGAAGACTTTATTTTTAATGAGAGAATCATGCCATTTAACTCTCTGCTGCTGTATCAGAGCAGTGTTTTGAAGTGCAGAGAGCCTAATTTCATCCAGCTCATTGATCTGCTGTAGTCGATTAGTCTGTGCCTCAGTTAGGTCTAAGTCAACTTCCTGTGCTGTTCGTAATGTTTGGATTTCAAATTCTATGGGGAAGATGGGTTGTTTTCCAAACACTAGCTGATAAGGTGAGTAACCAGTGGTACTCCTCCATGTTCTATAAGCCCACATTGCTTCAGGTAGTCTGGCAGCCCAATCACGTCGATGTGATGCAACAATTTTTGTTAGGATTGTTTCTATTATTTTATTGCTTCTTTCTACTTGCCCATTTGCCTATGGGTGGTATGGAGTAGTGATTTTATGCTGGACATGATAGTTGTTGTGTGTTGCAGCTATTCGGTTTCTAGCAAACTGTGGTCCACCGTCTGTAATTATCTCTCTTGGAAGGCCATAATGTACAAATAGATGGAACAGGCACCGTATAACAGAGTCTTATGTGGCTCTTGGCAATTCCTTTGCTTCAACCCACTTGGTGACATATTCTGTTGCCATCAAAATGTATGTTTTTTGGTTTGATGATGGGTTGATTGGTCTGATTAAATCAAGAGCCCATTGCTCAAATGGTTCGATGACTAGCTGTGGTTTCAGAGGCATCTCATCCGATTGACTAGGGCGTCCCACTCTCTGGCAACTGTCACAGGCTTGGACAAATTTCTTTGCATCTTTGAAAATTGTGGGCCAGTAATACCCTGTTTGTAACAGTTTATGTCTAGTCCTGTGATCAGCGAAATTTCCACCACATGGTTGGTCATGGTAGGCTTTCAAAATGTCAAAAATTTCATCCTCTCGAACGCATCTCTTGATATGCATGTCTGCCCCTATGTGAAACAAATAGCCCCCAATCCACGAAAATCTAGTACTTCGCTGAACAATCTGTTTTTTCTCATTAGGGGTTAGATGCTTTGGTAACTTACCTACTTCTAGGTAATTGGCAACGTTAGCATACCAGGGTGTTTGAATAGCGACAACAAAGAGATGCTCATCTGGAAATTGATCTTCAACTACTGCTGCATCAACTGGCTTTGGCATTCTTGAGAGGAAATCAGCTATCGGGTTTTCTTTTCCAGGTCGATCCTTGATTGTAATATCAAATTCCTGCAATAAAATCAGCCATCTAGTTATTCTGCCATTTGTGATAGGCTTGTTTGCTAAATATTTTATAGCAGAATGATCTGTGTACAAGATAACAGGATATCCAGTAATGCAATGTCTGAACTTATTGACAGCATGTATAACAGCTAGAAATTCTTTTTCAGTGACAGTATAGTTTAATTCAGCAGGGGATAGATTTTTGCTAATGTAATAAATTGCATATCGTTTTCTATCCTCTTCCTGCCCAAGGACTGCTCCAATGGCTGTGTCTGAGGCATTAGATGATATCTGGAATGGCAAATCCCAATTTGGTCCTCGAAGGACTAGGGTTGTGGATACGAGCTTCTTTAGATCCTTGAAAGCACGTTCACATTTCTCTGTCCAAAGAAAATCAACGTTACCAGTTAGTGCATACAAAGGTGCAACAATACGTGACTAATGTTCTATAAACCTTCTGTAATAACTAGAAAATCCAAGAAAGATACATACCTCTGTTTGAGTGGTGGGAGTGGGAATAAGCAGAAGTATTTGGATTTTGGCTGGATCTACCTGAATGCCAGCTGCTGAAATATAGTGTCCTAAAATAAGTCCTTCCGTCATCATCATATGACATTTTTCATGGCTCAAACAAAGCCTGGTAGCAATGCAACGTTGTAGGACTTTTTCTAGTGTATCTAGTGCTAGGTCAAACTCGTCTCCGTATGGAGTAAAGTCGTCCATATATACTTCCAGTTCTTCATTTATTAGGTCTGCAAAAATGCTAAGGATATCCCTTTGGAATGTGGCAGGGGCATTGCATAAGCCAAAAGGTAAAACTCGGTAGGCAAATGTTCCCCAAGGACAAGTAAAAGTAGTTTTGTCTTGATCTTCAGGGGCAATCTGTATGTAGTTGTACCCACTGAAGCCATCAAGGAAAGAAAAGAATTTCTTTCTTGCCAAAGTGTCTAATACTTGGTCGATGACTGGGATAGGGAAGTGGTCCTTTTGTGTTGCTTTATTTAGCTCCCTGTAGTACACACAGATTCTCCATTTCCCATTTTTTTTTGGTACCACCACAAGTGGGGAGACCCACTTACTATCAGAGATAGGGTAGATAAAGTTAACATCTAAAAGTTTTTGAAGCTCAGCTTTTACCACCTCTTTTAGATGAGGATTTAGTCTTATATGAGGCTGTCTAACAGGTCTTGCATATTTTTCTATGTAAATGTGGTGTGTACATAACTGGGGGTCAATTCCTTTCATATCAGGGTAGTCCCATGCAAATGCTTCTTTATATTTCCTTAACATATGGATGAGCTTTGTTTCTTGTTCGGATGTGAGGTTGGCATTAATGTTTAAGGTTTTTCCAGGTTCAATTTCCACAATTTTACTGTTTGCAACAGAGGTGACAGGGATTGTATGATCATGTGTATCTTTCAGAGGGTCTTCTTCTAATTCGTTATCAAATGCTGCTTTTATCATATGACATTGGGTGCGAGATGTGAGTTCAGTTTGACTAATGAAATTATTGATGGCATCATCTTCTGTTTGGTCTTTGAACTCAAGTGCTTCTTGTATAGTCAATGGAGATCTAATGTTATCAGTAAGATATGATACAGGGTGCCTATTAGTTTTGACTATTGTGACACTTGGCTGTGCTGGGGGATATAACACTAAATTCTTGATATATGTTCCCCTGGTTATGATCATATTCCCTTGCCGACAACCAATATAGGCATCGGTAGTGGCGAGCCAAGGTTTTCCTAAGATCAATGGATGTCCATCAAGTCGGGTTTTAGGATTTATTATCAAAAAATCGGTTGGATATTCCCAGGAGTCAACCGAGACCATGACATCATGTAGTATGCCCTCTGGCCTAACCACAGATCGGTCAGCCAATTCTAACAAAGTGGAGGTGGGTTCTACAGATGTATTGCCTAGCTTTTGGCAAGTAGTGGTTGTTAAGATATTGATTGCATCTCCAAGATCAACTAAGGCATTGGGCAAGGTCTGACCATAAATTTGGACAGTTACTATTGGGTTTCCTGGGTCTTCGTATTTAATGGGTGTTTCTTTTCCTGATAATAAGTCAGATAAAGTGCCGACTACTTGGACTCTTGGATTATTTGTTATATTCCTCCTTGGTCTTTTTATGCACAATTCTTTGATAGTTTTTGCGTATATGGGGATGTCTTGAATGGCTTGTAGGAATGGAATTTTTATGTACAATTTTTTTAATTCTCCCAGAATGTCAAAATCAGGTTGTTGTATAGGTCGAGGTATGACTAATCATTCTGGGAACGGGGGAGAGGATGTGGTTGCTTGATTATGAGCTTGCTGTTTATTCACATCCTCTTCATGTGACATATGTTCTCTGGGTAACTGATCTTCAATCTGAATTGTTTTATTTCCCTCAGTTTGAATAATACGCCCAGATCTTAATTGAAGATCATTACACTCCCTTAGATCGGGTCCTACTTCTGGTGTTTCTAGGATTTGGAGAGATTGGACCGGTTTGTTGTTTGGGTTGGGGTTGGGTTGGGCTGGGAATTGTGGTCTCAAATTAGACTGGGGATTTTGCTGTAAAGTTGGCAGTGTAGGTTGAGGGAGAGGAATAGTTCCTACTGGCTGATGCATTGGTCTCCGTCAGTTTGTCTGCCAAGCTGAGCTTTGTGAAGTAGGCGGAGTCCATTGTGGTGGGTATGGGTTGTTTTTCCAATATGGTGGGGTATAAGGATGGTTCGGCCAACCAGATTGGCTTGTCTGATTCAGCCACGGGTTTGCAGAAGGAAATGACTGTGGTGACCAGTTTGGAAATGGGGGCTGAAATTGACTTTGCCACGTATATACTGTTGAGAATTATACTGCGGAGATTGAAAAGAAGAAGTTGGATCTGGAAACATACAAGTTTGTCGCGGCTGCCACTGACGGCGCTGGTTGAGCAAATACACCACTCCTGGCTCTTCTTCTGCTTCCTTATACACTGCTTTCAGTCCAGGTAGTGAGGGACAACTTTCCGTAGAGTGATCTCTTGTACAGATGGCGCATGTTTGGACTGCATCCAATGGACACTCCTTATGGCTATGTTTCTTCTTGCATCTGGGACAGAAGATTGCCAAATTCTGTTCTGCCTCCATTTGCTTCTGCTTGGCCTGCAAAATATCCAATTGTGTAGTCAGTGTCCCTAGTATATCAGTTTTAAAATTTTCTAATAAATTTCCAATTTCTACACGCATTACTCTTTCTGATGAGATTTTATTCTCTCTTACAAACCAACCATGTTCTGCCGGTTTGATTCGTGTGCTGCCTCTCGAGCTCTTGATACATAAATCAATTATGTCAGCAAAACTTTACTGATAAATATCCCATTTTCCCATAATGTTTAATGTTTCGATCCATTGTTCCTTCATGCCCCTTATTAATGCTGTTTTCAACACGTTGTCAGGTAAAGGCAGTGATGCATAGGGAGATCTTTGTAGATTATACTGGAAACGTTCCACATACTCTTCTAATGTTTCGTTTGGTCTAGCTACCATCTGGAATATTTCATCTTTCAGTTCTCTAGACCTGCAATAGTCCTGATATTTTTTTAGAAAAGATTCTTTCATTTGTTCCCAGTGATTTATAACCCCACCACCTAATCCCATAAACCATCTTAAAGCAGCCCCTTTTAGTGTAGAGGGAAACAGTTTCAGTTTCTGGGGGTCAGTGGTGTTATCATATCCCTTGCATAGTACATCAAATTCAAATAAAAATGCATCCGGGTCTTCTGATGTAAGCCCGTGGAATGTAGGGATATGTTGAAGAGGGATTGCTTTCATGGGGGCATTTGCTGCAGAATCCACTATGGGGTATTGTAATGTAGAGGTTTGGGTGTTTGGCTGGTTTTGAGCCATTGGGTCAAATATATGGCAATAACCTTCTGGGATATCTAGGAGGGTGTTCCTAGGTTGAGAGGGAATGGCTTTCAAAAGAATAGTTTTAATAGTACTTCCTCTATCTGGGACTTTTGACTGAGGAGATTGGGTTTCTCCAATAGTAAGTTTTGTAGCACTTCCTTTGTCTGGGCTGCTCAATGGCTGAGTTATCCTAAGAGGAGATCTCGGTTCCTCAGTTTCCCCTGTCTCTCCTCCTCCTTCACAAAGATTACTGAAATTCCCTTCCTGCAATAGCTCTGGAGTAGAATTTTCAATTTTTTGAAAGTCCTGCTCGTCAGTTTGACTATGCACCTCAGCAAAGGCTACAGATGGTGAACCTGTGGCCTGAAGGGAGCTAGTAGGCTGTTTAGAAGTAATTTTCCCGGGTCCTACTAAGGGCTGAGATTCGGCTTTCTTATAGATTTCGTCTATGAAGGTTGATCGGCCAAGGGTCACCGACCCCTTAGCTTTTTCTGGCTTTGGTAAAGGTTTGAAATTTTTCTCTGGCTTTTTCTGCTTAGTCATGCACTCCATTTAAGTACTAAATCCTACTTAAGCAACAAAAGCAAATCTGCAGGAAAGCGGGCAAAGGAGCAGGGCTTTTACATGCTCCACACGTAGGTTCTTACCTTCCGTTTTCAAAACCCAATTCTTCCCTAGCAGGCTCGTATACTACTCTGAGAAAAAGAACAAATGGCTACACTCTTTCCCCGACAACGACGCCAAAATGTGGAGCTATAAAAAGGGTCTCTTTCACCTCTAGTTACCTCACATTAATATGTCAATCCAGGAACATTTTGCTATTTCAAAGAGTGTCTCAGTCTGAGGCTTAGCATTTTCCAGAGTAATGCTCGTAGTACAGTTGTTTGAAACTACAAAAGTAAATGGATGCGTGTCTACAACTTAACTACTTCAAAAGGTTAAATCACACATTCAAATATTAAGCAATGTATCAGTCAAGGGTTCGGTAGCAATAACCCATCCCTTTAGAAACTGATGGAAAAGAAATCGGAGAACAGATCAGGGGTCTGAGAGCCGGGCAACAGATGCCAATGCTCACTCAGCCTGAGATCGTCCTTCACACCAAAACAAGAAATGGAACGACAGATAAATCGAACAACAATGAAATGGAACAACAACCTTAAAATGGAACGACAATTCTAAAATGGAACAACAATTCGAAAATGGAACAACAATTCGGAAATGGGACAAAAATTCAGAAATGGAATAGCAATCAAGGAATAGAGTAGTAACTAAGTCTAACAATCTATGAATCTATTCAATCACGTGCATTAGTCATAACCAAACATCAATCCTTCATTCTTAAAGATGTACACACAAATGGAACAACACTGCCTATAGATACATGATGGAACAAAATTGAAAACCATATAAACACAACATGCTCAGTCTAATTCAGTTGTCACTCTAATTAGAAAGCGTACGATTGCATCTCAAGATGAAACAGTAATATTCGAGAATCCAATAATCATATAGAATCAGAGCTTCCAAGAAGATTCTGTAATGTTAAGGCACAATCACATAACACAAAAACTCTGTAATGGAACAACATTATCCTGTAGAAATTAACCGTATTATACCAACACCTAAAGGAATAGTAACATGATGCAGCGTCAATACAACACTTTTGTTTTCAGGAACATTAATGGATTAAACACGATAGAGCATGTGACATAAACTTTATAAAACACGTCAGATTACCAGATCACGTTGATAAGCAAACCACACAGAAACTACGCGTAATGGTACAAGAGCAAGTGTCCTCTAGGGCCGGGCCCTTAGCCTCCATGGGTACACCGCTTAAGATTATTCCAGGCTCAAAGATAAAAGAGTAACCAAGTCTTTATTAATGCATGAAGTAAAATTACAGTAGAGCAAGTCTTAACAGGACGTAATGATCACAGTTTTGATCTTTTAAAAGAAATTACATAAGAGCATAACCATACTTTAGCTAACAATGCTGCCCCTTATATAAGGGTGACGACGGAGATATCTATATGCAGAAATATATAAAATAGCGATCCCTTAGGATCAAGGATCCTGAGGGATTCATAGAATCGTTAATCCTGAGTTACTTCTTCTCTTTTCTGCGCCAAGCTGATATATCTGCTTCCTTTCCTGGGTTGGTCCGTTTTGATCTGGTTTGCATGTGGTCTCCCGTCGAAGGGACAACAGTTAACCCATATTTGTCTTTTCCTTTAGGATGACCACTTTTCGTTTTTCCTCCCTCCTATACATGGAAACGACAATTGTCAGCGTTCTATATTAATCTCACATGTTTCGTTATAATTCTTTATCACTTTCTAAGTTCATAATGCAAAAAGGCTTATAAGTCCTAATAAAAAGATACTGAAATAACCATCAAAACATACCTTCTTTGATACTCCACAATCGAGGCAAGCTTTCTCCCAGTCCTTGAAGCAGTGTCTACAAGAAAGACAATGAGCAGGTTTTTTAGCGCAGGAGCACCTACAAGATCCTACAGGATAACCTAAAGGATCCTATGGGAGAAGCTATAGCATACAGAACAGTCATCTAAAGGATTGGCAACGAGCATTCTAGAAGGGAAAAACCAAAGGTTGGCTTCATCAGATAGTGACGAGGAGGTAGAAGCTATACCTTCCCACACTTTCAAAGTTAAAAAAATATAGAAAAACCTTCTATTTTGTTAAGGAGATTACAGTCTAGGGGAATTGGATATAGAATTGTCATTTAAAATCTCTCACCCATTAGAATTTGGAATTAAACCCATACAAGCCTCCACAATGATCGTAGGAAAAATGATAGGGGGATTTAATAAGAGGGAACCCACAAACACAATGAGAATTCATCAACACCCTCTTGTAGTATAGATCTTCACAAGACACAATTGGATGGGTTTCTTTGAAAGGATGAGTGGATACAATGATGAGGTAGCCAAAGACTTTTTTTCTCTCTCATACCACTAACTAGGACCCATGCCACTGTTGTGGTGAAATCACTCTCTATAGAAATCACCCCTGAAGTCATAGGAAGAATCACCACACTTCCTTTAGGGTTGCCTTGGAGAAAGGAAGATAAGGGTAACAACCAAATTGCAAAGAAGAAATTATTTCTGGAAGGAGAGGAGGTAATGGAAGACAAAAATGGGGTCAAAAGAGAAAGCTTGCCATATCCTTGGAATGAAATTAGCTACCATCTCATTAAGTATATATCATGTGAAGGTAGGTACAATGTGGTATATGGATACCATTTTAGGCTTCTCCAAGAACTGAGGTTTGGAGCAGACACACCTCCTTAAAAAAGACTAAGCATACCCTACTTTCTTCTTCAATCAGTGATAGATATGAGCATCAAGGTGCAGGAAGGAAAACATCAACAGTTAGCCCACCATGGGTTAATTAAACTTATCCTAGAAGATGCCCTCCAAAACCTAAGACTCCCTATTACATGGACAACTTTCAGAGACATGCAGGCAGAGGGAGACATAAAATCCCTTGAATATGACAAAAGCCCTACTGCTAGTGAGAGGGATGAAGACGAAATAGAAGATGAAAAAGAGGAAGAAAAGGAGGAGGAAGGTGATGAAGAGACAAAAGAAGATGTAAAATAGGAAGCTGATGAACAAAGTGAGGAACTGGAGGAAGAAGAAGAAGAAGATAAAGACAAGGATGAGAAGGAGAATGGAAAAGAGGACATAAAAGGAAAGGAAGAATAGAGGTATACAATTAAAAGCAAAGAAATGGGGGAATCACCAAAGGTATCTCCAGAACCCACTGAGAAAGAGGCAGAAACTACCCTCACTGCCCTAAGTACCCCTATCAAGAAAAAAGGGAAGAGATAGAGACAAACCCCATTGTACTTTAGGACAAGAAAAAGTACAAGGATCAGGAAAGGAAAACCTCAAACACCCACCAAAGCTCCTATTGTCATTGAATACTCCCCAAAGCAACAAGAAAAGGTATCTCCCCTTAAGAAAAAATAGGGAGAAGGATCATCAAGGCAAGCCTCTCCCAAATCTCCCATCACTTAAGTTAGGAGGCATGTCACTAGGTCTACCTCATCCAAAGGAAAAAGTCCCCCACATGAAACACAGAAGGACCTACAGGGAGCAGAGGCCATCCTATAGGTGATACGAGTAGAAAATGGCATCAACCCATTGTATTCATCCACCCATGTTATTCATCCACCCATGGAATTTACACATGGTATTGTAAGTGACATCCACCCATGGTATTATGACATCCACCCATGGTATTCATTCACCCATGGAATTGAACCATGGTCTTGCAACTGAAAAATACTATAAGTAACAAGTCGCGTTTTGTAAAAAGAACAGTTTGTCCATCATAATGTAGTTTTTACAATTATTCTCTATTTTTAATAAAAAAAATCTTTGTGGTTTTGTTTATTGGGCATTCTCCTCTTTTTCTTTTGGCATTTCAATATTTTAGATCTTAGGGGCCTCCCTTGAAGATCTGGATCAGTGGTATCAGAGAAGGTTATGATTCCATGGGAATGAGGGTTTGATGCATATTTTAGTTTCAAATTTTGCAGAAATATTCAACAAACTTCAGGCATGTGCTACATCCTCCACAAAGCATTTTCTTGGGCCAAGCAGGAATAATTTTTCTTTTTTCATTTTTTTGTAGGAATGTTTTTGGGCAGTGAGTTTGCAGATCATATATGAAATTTTTGGTGAAAAATTTACAAAAACAAATAACAGATCTGGATTCCTTGTGAAAAAATACCCAAATGTAAAAAAAATTAGCTGAATCGGAGTCCAGATGAGGGAGATATCACTGATTTAAAATCAGCTATGTTGCAGAAATGTTTCTGACGACAATTTGTGGACAACAGTTCTCCTATTTTGTTTTTGCAAATTTGGTGTAGAATATAAGAAAAGTTATTGTAGATTTGAGGTCCTCTCAAAAAATTGCTCCATTTCAAAAAAAAAGGGTCGAATCGGAGTTCGGATGTGGGAGATATCGTTGATTTAAAATCAACGTATTTTTCAAAACTTTTTTGATGGCGGAAAAGTTGTAGAGCGAATATGAGATTCTAGAGTGTCCAGATAAGGATTTCCAACACATGGGAAGATGCAAAATGGTCCTTTTGTTTCCAAAAGTAGGTTATAATAAATATTTTGAGTTATATTGACCGAGTTATGTCCATTTTAATTCTGGAGCAACATTCAGAGCGGGTTCCCTTTGGAGATGTGTCCTCCCACCCTGCTTTAGTAGGCATCTGCTTCACATTCACTAGTTTCATCATAGCAGCATTCGACTTGGGTTCTTTGGAGACGTGCCCTCCCACCCCAGGCTACGTAGGCACCTGCTACTTCATCAACAACCCACATCACGATTATGGGTCAACCAAACAAAATCCTTGTCATCAAAGTCCATTTTCTAAGCCGCACATTGTTAGCATCACAGTGGTCACAAGAATTACAGGGTATCTCTATCCTGGAATCTTCATTTGTCATGGCTATGAGTCATCCACAAACCCACACTTCATCGAAGTCCATTTGCTAGGCCACACACTATTAGTATCATAGTTGGTCACAAGCATTACAGGGTATATCTATCCTCAGATCTTCGTTCATCATGGTTATGGGTCACCCACAAACCCACACTTCATCGAAGTCCATTTTCTAGGCCGCATGCTATTAGTATCACATTTGGTCACAAGCATTATAGGGTATCTCTATGCTCGGATATTCTTTCATCATGGTTATGGGTTAACTACATAAAACCTATCTCTTCAGTGACTCTTCATACTCAACAAAGGTTTTGAAAGAGGGAAATTCACACAATGGGGACCATTGCTTCTTAAGGAGGGAGGAATGATCTGAATAGAAAATGGCATCAACCCATGGTATTCATCCACCCATGTTATTCATCCACCCATGGAATTTAACCATGGTATTGTAAGTGACATCCACCCGTGGTATTCATTCACCCATGGTATTTTCCCATGGTATTCATTCACCCATGGAATTGACCCATGGTATTGTAACATCCACCCATGGTATTCATTCACCCATGGAATTGAACCATTGTATTGTAATTGAAAAAGGCTATAAGTAACAAGTCGCTTTTTGTAAAAGGACAGTTTGTCTGCCATAATGTAGCTTTTACAGTTATTCTCTGTTTTTAATAAAAAAACTCTTTGTGGTTTTGTTTATTGGGAATTCTTCTCTTTTTCTTCTGGTATATCAAATTTTCAGATCTTGGGGGCCTCTCCCCAAAATCCATTTCAATTTTTTAGATCTTGGGGCTCTCCACCCAAGATCCGGATCAACAAGAAACTTTGTTAGACCTAGAGGAAACTCAAAAAATGGACCAAGAAGGGATCATGCAGCAAGAAACAAAGAAGGAGGATCCAAAACTAAGGGAACCTAGTCCTCAACCCAACCTTGACTCTTACTACAGGTTCATTAAAGGGGGTAGGGTCATTCCACATAAATTTTCCATCCCCTTATTCTTTGAGCTTGAGAAAAAAAGGGAAAGAACACATAGGTGGATGCAAATTGCCAAATCTAAAGGAGTGGGGGATATAAGCCACATTTAGGAGAAAGTAAAGGAGATGGGAATAGAACTGAGTAGCCTAAGGGACAGAGAGGCAATGATGAAAGCTCAGTTGGAAGCAAAGAATGCATGAATAAGAGGAAAATTACAAGAGAGAGAAAGTTAATTGACATCCATGGCCAATTTATCTTTAGAGGAAATCCAGTGTAGGATTCCAGCAAAGTCCTATGCATTGTATCTTAAGGAACAATGGCTACAGTTCAAAATCAAGAATTTAGCATAGAGAGGCACTATGCCCTTCTAGGACTACAAACAATTCATTGATCTCTATGATCAGAGCACCTTGGAGGATAGAGCTAAAATGTTTGAGTTTTACCTACACAACTTGGCCTTGATAGATCTGAATGTGTGGGACCCTAATTCAAAACTAGGGGACATGCAATTGATGGCCTTAGCATCATGGATGAATCATGAGGAGGCAAGAGTTGCAGAGATGAAGAAAGAAATAACCAAAGAAGAGACAAAACCCCTCATGGTAAGAGCTGAGGAATCAAATCCAATGGATGTCATTAGCACCCACAACCTTATTGCAAATGACCCTAAACTTGCACCTAGGTACCTTGCTACCCAAGAGCAAGCAGTCACACACTTTGAGGACATGTTCACATTTTTAGGGGATGACAGCATGCAATCTTGCCAAAGGAGATGGAACACTTTTCCCTATAACTTGAAAATCAGAGAGTACCATTCTCCTTAGAGAATGAGAGAGGCACTAAACAGAACACCCATGTACAAGAAATCTCTCAAAAGACTCAAATTCAATTGGATTGGCTTGAGACTCAGTCCACCACTTCTCTTAGGAATGTTGGAAGGAAGGAATGAAGAGGAAGAAAGAAAGTAGTGGGAGGAGATAGAGAGGAAGGTAGGATTCTATGCACAGGAAGAGGAAACTGCCGCAAAAGCATGGGATGTCAAGGAGGCCACTCGAGCAATGAAAGACATGGATATAGATTGAGTTGCTTAGAGAATGAGCAACACTTTCAGTAGGGGGGTGATGATGAGCCTCATCATTGGGTAACCATATGGACCTTAATACACCTCTTAGCTTATTTAAATCAACTCTTCTCATAATTCCTTACGTATTTTGATTATATTTTTCTTAATGAGATGAGTAAAAGTGAGATGTTATGCCTAGTGGACTAATGTGCATTGATTACACAATTTTGAGAGAAAATCATGGAAATTTTGGCTAATTAAGGGCAAAAACTCGAATGAGACAAGGAGGAGATATTGTAGGAGATAGATCCTCCTCATTTACTCCTCACTCATTCTAATATTCCTCCATCAAATCACACTAGCTCGGAGTTGCAAGCAGTCGAGCCGTGAAGATCAAAAGGAAGCCGAGCCAGTGACAGTTAAAGAGCCAGTTCATCTTGAGTTTGGGAGCCGAGACTCCCTGAATTTAAGGAAGTCGTTGGAGACTTCAGTTGTATAAATAAGGAGGCTTAGAGCCTCGTTAGGATTCGAATTTTTGATGTAAAAGCACTAAGCATTTTTCGAGTTCAAGACTTGTGGAAGACATTGTTATGTAATTTACTGATTTGATAATGAGAATGCTTATTTCCTTGATCCAGCACTGAGTTGACTCAGAGGGCTGAAGCTCCTGGGTTAGGGCCCAACCCTAGCAACAAAGGCTCCTCTTCTTGTATTTGTATGCTTAGTTGATTTCATAGATTGATGGTTGAATTGTCTTTAGTATCATTTAATTGCAAGTAGTTGTGGATTTAATTAGTTTGCTTCCATTTGTGCATTGTTTCAACATTAGCTTAGGAAGATAAAGGAATATCAAAAATCTAATAGTAGCTAGCTTTGGCCTCACTCCTCCCTTCAGGGACCATGGTTTGAGGAAAGAACTCCTATGCAACCCCAAAAAGGCATAATTCCGATTTCTTATGGAATTTAGCATTTTTTGTTATTTAGGCCAGCATTTTACTAGTTTTAAGAGTAGGATTTAATTGTCATTTCTGATATCTTCAACCTTGCACTAGATCTGCTAAAGGTTTTACATTATTCTGCAAGTTTTCCCATGCATGAAATAGACAACTAGCTCATGAAATTTTGTTTTCTTTAGTTCATTGAAAATATTTCTTGTTTAAATGATTCATGGATAAATGTCAGTGATTGATGTAGTGTAGGAGTTTCAGAAGTGCAAAGGGATTTCATGACCAACAACCCCATCTGGTGGGCCTCTAAATTAGACATAAATTAAGGCCCATACCTCTAAATTAAACATTGATTTAAGGCCTATGAACATCCTTCAGCACATTAAACCTCTCTTTCTACATTAGATAATGTATTTTTAACTTTAATATATTCATTAGGAAGGTTATGAATAATTAGATATTTGTGCCGAATATTATGTATTTTTGTGGAATATTATGAGAATATTGGGCAGATTATGAAGATTTGGAGGAGGAGATAATTTAGGGACTTGCTCCCTACTACAAGAGGATTACTATTAAATAATAAATCAACAAGATATTATGGAATTATGGCACAGATTGTGGAACTCCAATGATTGAGAAAATCTAGGAATGTATTTCCTGCCATTTAATGCATATTGCTATTATTGGGGATCAAATCCACTAATCAAGGGATTTTGGTGGGGAAATCTTCCTCCTTTCATGGGGAATGATTCTTTATCATTTTGTATAAGTACCAAGTCGAATTTGCCTCTAGGGGGAGATTTCTATTGGTGTTCTTGTGGAGGGAACTGATATTTTTGTAGCTCTATTGTATTTTCTTGCAGGGGTGTAATTGTATTGATGAAAATAATGAACATTGGTGTCATGTCCAGCTTCTAAATCTTGTTCTCCTCCATAGGTCTCTGAGTTTCCTTGGGTTTTTCCATCCCAGGAGCCTCAGATCCCTTTTTTATAATTTTCTTTCATTCTTTTCACTTCTTATTCACATGCATTTCTTGTTTTTATTTCTTTCTACTTCTGCGTTTAGTATTAATGATTTATTGCTGTAGGATTGAATTAAATGGTTAATGTAAGTCCTTTTGTAGGATCAAAAGCATAAATTCATCATTGTAAAAGATTTGGAAGGTAAGAGTAATCATTGAGCTACTTGGATTAGCTTTCTCATTCCCAAATCTAGATTTCTGGAACTCTGTGGCAAAGAACAATAAATTTCTGATATTTTTTAGAGCATGCTAACGAGCTTCAATTGAGTCGGTTTCACTTGCATTAGATCAAAAAAACATTCTAGTTCATAAAAAAAATTACCCCATTGCATTTTCACTTGATTAGGTTAGGCATTTTGTAGATTTACTAGCTCACTAGTTCTCGAATTTCTAGATTTTCAACTAGTAATGTTTTTCTATTGTTTAGCATGGGTTAATAGAGGTCTTTTTGAGTGATTCTACTTGGAAAGCGGACCTAAGACATCCTAATCAATAAAAAAAGTTGTCTCATCCAATTTGGATTTGATTTTCTTGGTCATTCGATGACTTATAATTTCGTAAAGTAAATTGCTAACATCTTGTAGTAAATCAGGGGATCTTGTAGCATCCAGTAGGAAATCATGTAGCATCTTGTAGGAAATCCTTTTTTGAGCCCGAATTGAGAATAATAATCATTGAAGCTGAGATTAGGCCTATAATTTACCTCCATGCCATCAAGACCATTTTAACCCTCTTGCTCTACACTTGTCTCCCCTACCAAAGATCAAGGAAAGATTAGCATTTGCATTTATAAAGAAAAAATATTTAAAAAATGAGTTCTTTGATATTTACACATGCACACAATAGTTAGCACTCTCTAGATCAGATTTCATGCTTAGTTCATTTAAATAATCACATGTGATAAATATGGTTAATCTAGGTTTCTTTTACATTTAGTTCATGATCTTTATGCAATTAGAATAGGTTTCTTTCCTTGTACTTTCTTTCTTGCAATAGGTTAAGGTTCCATTTCGAACATTTAATTTTCTGCAATTAGTTTAGGATTTGACTTCAGTACATGCACTCCATTACATCATGAAAGCAAATGAAGGAAACATTGTATGCTGTACATATAGTGCTGATACCTCTTAAGTTTGTACGAACCCCGGGTTGGTAATTAAGTCGGTAGTCTTGGGAGTTGCAACATTCTTGTTGCAATACCGAGGCTCATCACTTTTTGGTGCCATTGCCGGGGAGGTGTTAAAGTATGGATTGTTTTATTCCTAGGTTGATTAAGTTATTTTTACTTTGTGCAAAAACCAAAAAAATATTTGCATTAGGCATATTTGATTTTCAAAAGCAGAAAACTGCATTGCATTATAGTTTTCATTTAATCATAAAAACAAAAACTCTCCAACACCAACCCACCCACCATTTGATCATGTGGTGCAGTAAGAGCCACATCACGATTCACTTTTGTAGGTAGAAGAAGAAGATGGAAAAGAATGTAGAATAAATGGATGGAGATGATGACAATGAGGAAGATCCTCTTAGATTTCCCATTCAAGATACTGATGGTAGTGTGCACATGAAGAACATCCCTCCATATTTTCTTCCAAAATTTCATGGTCTAAAGTCACAGGATCCGAAAACCTTTCTCTTTGAATTTGAAATTGTTTGTAGATCTTATGGTTACTTATTAAAAACTAAAAAACTGAGATTGTTTCCGGCAACATTGAAGGATAGAGATTTTAAATGGTTCATGAGTTTAGGGACTAATTCAATAAGATCATGGAATGATATGCAAAAGATATTTCTAGAAAAATATAAAGGTCATGATCTTAAGGAAGAAATCTTTAGAATGAATCAAAGAGAAGATGAGAGCCTTGAGGATCTAATAGAGAGGTTCATGTATAATGTTAAGAGGGAAAAACTACATCATTTAGGATCCGACACACTAAAAACCCTCTTTCTTAGAACAATTAGGGATGAGTGGATTGATCTCCTTGATCTCATGAGTAGAGGTGATGTATACCAATTATAAATTCAAGAAATTTGTGAAACATGCAAACACATATCAAGAGGAAGGGCAAGAGTAGGTAAATCAACATCAATATCGGTAAGTCAAGCTAAACTTGGAAATTTGTTTGATGACTTTAGAACATAAATTCTTAGCAATCTAACCAAAAAAGTAGAAATGTTAAGAATACATAATGAGAAAAAAGAAGATGCTGATATTTGTGTTGTCCATGTAGAATCACATGATCTTAAATGTTTCTCCTCATTACCAAGGTTGAAGGAACTTCACCAAGAGGACAATGGAGCAAGTCAATTGCCAATGTAGTTATGTTATGTAGCTCCAAGAGGACCATGGCAACCTATTCAACTTGATATAATTCAAGAGCCTAATTCACAATTTCAATCTTATGCGCATCCATCTCAAAATAAGTGGAACACACCCTTTCCTTGGCAACAAGGTTAGCAAGTAACTTATGGGAGCCATCCACAATATCCTCAATATTTTCCTCAACATCCTCCATACCCAACTCCATATTATGCCTACCATTCACCTCCACCAAAACCACAACCCCAACCACATCTATCTCAAATATACACTCCCACTCAACTACCTGTACCACCATTTCCAAACCCACACATTGAAGTAGCTCAGCCCACTTACGATGCTGAGGTGCAACACTTCCAAACACCTCCTCTTGAGATCAATGGTATTCACCATAGCTTAGGAAGAGTAATGCAAAAAACAAATTATCTTGATATCATTGAAGGACCACGTCCAGAAGAAGAAGATTCAAATGAGAAGACCACAAAACCATGGGCTACACTTGATGAAGAGAACAATCAACAAAAATAGGAAGATTTGAAGTTTATGGTAGAAGAAGACATGAAGAATGATACAAATAAGCAATAAAACCAAGGAAATCAAAGTTATATTGAGGTTTGGTTCCAGAAAATCAACAATATGGAGCATCACTCTCTTCTTCAACTATGCTTGATCCTTTCAAGGTCAAATCATTTGGTCTCTGAAATCCTAGTACATGTCAAAGCATACATTTGAAACCTACGCATCATTTTTTTTGTCATCTTGATGTGCACATGGCTCCATTGGTGATCCAGGTGGCTCCAAGGACACACAGGACAAAGAGGGCGTATGAAAGCTTGAAAAATCAAAGTGATCAGAATGATTTCAAACTAGGACCAGAGCATAAATCTTGTTGTCCTGATCACAATGGCGTGAACGGTTCGTCAATCCATGCTCGTATGAGGGAGAACGAGCCAGTCAAAGTTTTTGTCAAAGTTGGACAATGGGATAGGTTTAAGTGTCCTACAATTTGACCGACCTCGGGGCACGAAACCTAGCTCCCGAAAATGGACAAAATTGTTGTCACTTTAATTTGTCTAATAAACCTTGTGTTAGAGAAAATTAAAAAAAGGCCTTATTATTATAAAAGTAAAAAAAATATAATATGAGGTGGCGGGCCATGACCACCACCTCCCTTCCCAACTCACCGCATAAAATATATTAAAAATGATCACCGGCCATGACCTGCCGAAAACCCGGGCAACCGCACGAAAACAAACCAGAATCGACAGGCCATGACCCCCGCGTCAACCCACAAACATAACATAATATATATATATATATAAATATATAAATATTATATAGTTATATATATATATATTAAATAAATATATATATATATAGGATGGGTTGTGGGCGAGCCACCTTTCGTGGACCCAGCCCACGCCCCCACCTTTCAAAATGAACCGCAACCATTGTAATGGGAGGACGATAGGTATCGAGCTCACGCTATCCATGTGGGCTAGCCCACCACCATGCAGCAGCCCCATGTCACTCCTTGTAACAAATGCAATACGTCAACAAATATTCATGTGCCCCTTTTAATACAACAGATACGAAAGTTATGGGGCGGGCCGCCTAATGTGAACCTAAACCCCAAAATTAAAGGCATACAGTTTTTCAAAAAAAAGACAAGAAAAGTTTAAACATGGAGGAGGCAGGGTTTGACCACCAGACCTCCTCCACCAAATTCGGAAATTTTAATCGTTACTCCAAACGGTCCTTTGTTGACAAAGCCGACCATAAAATTTATATAAACCTATCATTTTTTCAGTGCGCCCAAGCATGGAGGAACCAAGAGCACACATGGAAACTGAGGCATGAATCTTTAATTAATTTTTGCAGGTGGAACCATGCTCTTGAAAAAGGGCAGGTAGAACCATGATTGAGCAAAATTCTCAAGAGGGTGAAATTTTTGCAGTATCCAAATTGGACAAACTTTATGTCGATCTCACACCTCTCAGTGACACGAACTCGATGGCATAGTTAGTTTCCTGTTCTGAGAAACATATTTGTAGAGGACCGAGAGGAGGGAACCTTTGAGGAATCTAAGGGATTCTAAAAGATTCCTTAAGCCCCACATTTCCACTTTCTCAGAATTCAAAAATTTGATAGTCGATTTTGCACTATTCGATGCTACAAATCTGATGGTACATTTAGATTTTCCATTTGCTCATTTCATTTTCAGACACTTTTCAAAGTGGAGTGCAAGTGTTAGCATTCATGTGCGAGCAGCCATTCCATGTGATTCGATGCCATGAGATCGATGGTATGAACAACTTCAGTAGCTTGACATCCTTTTCTTCATATGGCCCTAGGATGTGAGGTATATGCAGTGTGTCCATGTACTTCTTTTGCTATGCATTGTGTTCCACTAATCCCTGTTTGATGTTTGATGTGGGATCTTGTTTTCTTCCTTGCTACATGTTTCCCACTTGATGTGACGCAGAATCCTTTGTGGGATGTACTTGTTGTCATGTTTTTTTTGATATCCCTTTATTGTATGTTGTTGGGATACTCATGTGTCATCATGTATGATTGCATTGAGATCCCTTTTACGCCATGTTGGCGGGATGCTCATCATGCATGAGTTTATGTTATACCAATAGGAGTCCTTTTTGAATGAGAGTTCCTATAGCGGAACATCTCTTGGAGCCACTCCTGCATGAGGGAATTTTATTTGTATGATAGCGACATCACCTCTTATGTACATCATCACTATTGAAAACACTTAATGCAGCAGCCTACACCATCTTGAGAATGGGGCCCGAAAACGTAGTCCCTCCTAGACAAACTCTATTATCAACATTTTTTTATTTCATTTGCTAATGATTTTCATGTTCCTCTTCTTTACAACATGCAGATTTATTCATTTATGTTCTTCTAAAAATGAAATTTAACGCATAACGAAAATAAAAGGTCTTGGCAGGGGCCTTTGTCACACCCAGACCTGGACCAATTGGAAGTATTCTTATACTTGAAAGTGATTTTGTTTTTCAAGTAGGGAAGGGTAAGAAAAAAAATATGAAAAATAAGAGAGAAAATAAAAATCTCAGGTGAAAACCTCCTTGGAGGCGCCTCAGGTTGGCTCATTGATTGAAAAACTCCTTGGATGCACCTCAGATTGGCTCATTGATTGAAAACTTCCATGAGGCGGTCAATGGGTTGGAAAAAGGAAAAAAGAGAAAAAAAAGAAAAGATCCTAGGTGAAAACCTCCTTTGAGGCACCTAGGTAGACCTATTAATTGAAAACCTCCTTGAGGCGGCTAGTAGGCCTAGAAAAGAAAAAAAAAAGAAAAAAAAAATTCCTTGCTCCATGTATCTCTTTTATGAATGTAGGTGCTCTCCAACATCTACAAGGAACAAAAACAAGTTGGCACCAAAGAAAAAAAAAATAGGTCAAACCTAGTCAAAAGAAGTCAAATTTTGACTTTCTCCTCCTTTTCTCAAATTCTCCAACAAGGCCAAGGCCATGCCAATCCATCACCCACCCATCATTCTCAAGTTTTTCCCATTCAGTTGCTTATTGTCCTAAAAAACTACAGGAAAGCTCTGTTTTACTACAGGAAACACAAATACATAGAGAAGAAACTTGTTTTTTGTCATAACTTGAAAACCATGCATCCATTTTCCAAGCTGTTTCAGTGGGAGATGCATATGGATGATGGTAACACGTTGAAGAAATTTTAGCAAATTCCAGTGCACTGTTTTCGAGAAATCAACCTCAATCACCTATAGACATTTTTTCATTTTCTTGATATCTATGCATCCATTTAAAAATATGTTTCATGGAGAGATGCATATGGATGATGGTAACATGCCCAAGAAATTTCAACAAATTCTAGTGCATGGTTT
Source organism: Pinus taeda (assembly GCA_000404065.3). NCBI lineage: Eukaryota > Viridiplantae > Streptophyta > Pinopsida > Pinales > Pinaceae > Pinus > Pinus taeda. The sequence continues at coordinate 103,071 of APFE031357305.1, read as the reverse complement.
CCAATAAATCGACCCCCATCACCTTCAGCCATTTTTCATTTTTCTTGAGATCCGCGCATCCATTGACCAAATTTGTTTTATGGGGAGGTGAATAATGATAATGGAAACATGCTCAGAAATTTTCAAGTCAATCTATTATACCATTTGGGAGATATGGACAAAACAAGTCTAGTACAAGAGGCTGCCCTAAATTTTGAAAATATTGTTGCAGGTCAGCAGGAGGAGGATCAGAGCAACAAGAGAGGATCAAAGGGAACCTGTACAATTCATGTTTTCATTTCTCCATTCCACATCCTTCATCATTCCATCACTCCCTCCATTTTTCTACTCATTTAGCTCAGTTTTCAAGGGTTCTGTGTTTTCTATAAGATTCCTTGTAAACCTACAAGATTCCCTGAAAACCTGTAGGATGATCCTGTAGGAATTACAGTGGCTTGGGAATCCCAAAAAAAGTAACCCTAGAGCAAGGGGATGACCTGCTTATGTCAAAAAAATAAATGTCTACCTCACCAACTCATCACCATCCAGTACCTACACATCAAGGGAAAACATCAGAGGAAAAAAAGAAGAAGAGAAAAGAACATGCAACAAATACAAGCAAGGAATTCACTCTCTAACAAAAAACATCTACAGGAAGGATGAGAAGAAGCTACAAGAGGAAATATGATGGATAAATGGGTTATATATTCTTTAAGAAGGTTGATATAGGTGCCCCAACACTTGCACATCAACATCAACTCAGCATTAGCATACATGTCTCTCCAACAACCATAAGGTAGGTACAGGTATGCAATATTCTTGACCTCTTCTCTTGAGCATATTATAGTTATAAATTTGTTGTCAATGCATGAGAGATGAGGTTTTATAAGCTAAGGATGGATTAGCAGTCTCAACTACCGTCAACTAGTTAATTACAACTCACTCCTTCACTCATGCAATGTTGAAAAGTCAAATTATGAAGGGTGATGATTTCAAGGAATGAGGACAGTAGTTAAAAGAAGAAATTTTTGCAAAAGCCAAGTCACCATAGCACTCCAAGCCCTCCATCCACTTCATATTCACTGTTTATTCATCATTCATCCATCCCATTTCATTCTTGAAAAAAAAAACAAATAGAGCATCGTCTCCATTTTCACAAACCTACACTACTCCCTTTGAGCCCTAGCATCATCATCCAATCCATCTTCATCATTTATCATCACTCCCATACAGTTATAAGACCTTGGAAGAGGGGGAATGACTACTACAGGAAGGTAGAATGTTGCTACAAGAATGAATAAATGAACAAATTATGAAAAACCCCAAGATGAGAGAGCTTAGGAGAGACCTAATCAAAACAGAGAACTCCAAGGACATTAGGCAGTGATCTAGGTCACAAGAGAGAAGAAGAAGGAAACAAAAGGAAATGAGAAATTCACCATCAAAACAAAACTCAAATTGTAGTGATGAAGAGATGTTTTCCAAGAGGTATCTATTGGGTACAGGTTCCCCTAAGTGTTAGTTTTGGGGCAAAAAGCCCAAATTTTGTATAAAGAATGTAAAGTCTCCACATTTTGTGGTCGTGGAGTGCGAAAATGTCAAGGGTCATTAAGGGTTGTCTGCCCTTGTTCTGTAAAGAATCATGTCGGCTATAAAGATCCACCCATGGTCTGCGTACCATGGGATTGTATAAAAAGAAGCTAAGTAAGTAAGTTCTAAGAAAATAGTAAGAAAGAAGTAGAGTTCTAAGTGCTTTGGGTCATAGGAGAGCCAAGATTGAGAGTCTTAGTGTAGGTAGAGGCTCTACAGTTGAGTGCGTAGAGGCCTAGAGTAGAAGTCCATAGCTAAGTACGCAGACCCCTGCATCTATGTGCGTAGGGTGGATAGAGTCTGTAGTGGGAACTTGAATCATCAATAAAGAGAAGTATTCTGAAATTACTGTGTATTTTGTCTCTGATTATTACATCGAATTATGTTATGTTAAGTTCTAGGTTTACATTATAATGCTAATTTGATGCTTGAATGTATATGTTTCTATCAGTGATTTGAACGAAAGTAAGAATATATGTTTATGTGAAGATAACCTTAATTGCATGGTAAAATTGGTGAACACTTAAGGTAATTCGGGAACTTGTAATCGTACGTAGTTAAAGAGGTGCATAAGTGCCCAGATCACTAGTTAGGGCTGCACGAAGGTCAGTCATATACCTTTATGAAGGTTCTGAAGGTCAGAGAAGAAGGAACATCGATGATCCCTAAGGGCTTATCAATTTGTGCAAAGACAGGGGTTAGGATATATGATCGACATCACGACCATCTCAGGGTGCGGAAACTTGGTTCCTGCATCCCCCCATATTGCTTTAGGTGAGACTTCAGTCCACGCTCTATTGATTGATGCCAAGAGGGCCAATAGTGTAGGGACTTAACGCTAGTGTAAAGACTTGGCTGCTTAACGCTAAACCTGGGTCAGGGGCCATCAAGCCAACGAATGGTTCCGTTGTCAAGACTGGGATCTACATAACGAGATGTGTGATGTCGTATGTGGTAAGCACCAGTATTGCAGCAGTAATGCTGCAACTCCTGGGCTACCTACTTTACTCTTATCAACCCTGTAGTTCATTAAAAACTTGGAAGCGACGGTGTTGTATGCACAAGTACTAGTTCTTATTGTAGGATGTCACTTAGTTCGCTGGCGCAAGATCACTAGGAGCTTAAGACAACTTCTATGGATTCTAGAAGAAGCTCTATATGTGATGAAAAAAAGGAAAGCTTACTCTACAGAGGCTACTCTAATTGCAGAAAGGAAAAAGACTGAAATGTAAAGTAAACCTAGCAAACCCTACTTAACCAACTAATCCTACTTTTGCAGAAAGCACTATGAAAACCATGAAATGAATGCCATTACCTACTCAAGGAAGTAAAAAACATCTACTCAAGCTATTCCTAGAAGTAAATGAGCAAAAAAACCTTTGTTTGGATTTTTATGTATTTTCATGTGAAATTGACATGCATGTATTTTATTGTGTGTGAAGGTGGAAGCGAATAGGTGGTGTTGAAGGGAAACTTTGGGGTTTGAGGAGATGTAGGATGGTGTAGATGGGTCCTAGGAGATCTTGGGTGGCCTTCTGGAGGCTTTTTGCACATTCGACCTTCAAAAGAAAGCCTACAGGAAAATCTACATGAGGACACAGGGGATCTATAGGAGGTCTACATGAGGATGCTGAGAGCAGTTTTGAAGGTTTTGAAGGTGTGAGAGTGGGTGGAAAAGGTAGATGAAGGTTGGGATGATGTGTTAAGGTGCCTAGGGTCCACCAAGGATCACTAGGAGAGGGAAAGATGATTGGGAGAGAGGAAGAAATCCTATGGAAAAATGTAGAAAACTAAGGCAGATTTGAGGTGAACTTTAGGCGACCTGTAGGGCATGGATCAGGGAGAGAATGTGATGGATGATAGGCTGATCTGCTGTGAGAAGAGATCTGCTGCAAAAGAACTGATAGTCAACCAATGATATCAAGCAAGCAAGGAAATGAGTACATAAAAAAATATAATTTTGCATCAAGCTAGTCTAAATTATGAGCTATGGAAGTAAATGATGAAAAATGATACAAGGAGAGAGAGCATGGAAGAAGAATTATTGCAAAGACATAAATGAGCATGGTGGAAGAGATCTAAAGCAAAGCATTAACCTTCTAACAAATTGCAAACACTAGAAATACTATGGAGAAGGAAAATCTGTGTTTTTGTGGTAGCAAGAGGGTCTTTGCCTCAGTTCATGGTCCCAAAGGGAGGAAAATAGGCCAAGGCACTGTTGCTAGCCTTTTGAATATTCTTTCTATCACTGCTTAACCTGCTATATAAAACACAAATGGAAACAACCTTCTAAATCACCAAAAGCAACCTATTCTTAACTAAGAAAGAAATTCATCTAACAACAACTAATCCATAAACTGAAAAAAAGGATATGAATACAAACAAGAGGAGATTGGCTGCTTGGATTGGGCCCTAACCCAAGAGTTTCAGCCCTCTGAGGTAACTCAATGCTAGCTCAAAAGGGATCTCATCTTTATTATCAAAATAGTAATAGGATTACATGAAACTGTCACCAAAAGTAAGCTTGAAGTTGAGCAGAGTTTTACAATAGCAAAAGTACAACAAAAATCCGAAAAAAATTCAACCCTAGTGAGGCCCTAGGCCTCTCTACTTGTACAACTGAAGCTCCCAATAGCTTCCTTAAAATCAGGGAGGCTTGGCTACCAAAACTCGAGATAAACATAAGTTATCCTCCACTTGCTCAGCTGCCTCCTAATGCATTGATTTGGCTATTTGTACTCTGAGATGCATGAAGGGGAATTTGAAGTGGGGAGTAATAAATGAGGGGTATTCCCTCCTATAAATCCTCTCCATTGTCCACTTCGAATTATTTTTGCCAATTGTCCATTGAATCTTTGATTTTGTCTTCAAAATTCAACAAAAATCTGCATTAAACACATATTAGACCTCATGGCATCATAACAAACTCAACTCACTCCATAAGCATAAATATAAGAAAAAAAATGCAATAAGCTAAGAGAGTTGTTGATTTAACTATGTTGGGAGGAAAAATAAGCCCATATAATTACCCATTTATGGGGCTCATAAGTATCATTGGAATCCAACTGAGAACGAGATCGAAAACTGGTTGGATAGAAAGGTCCACGAATTCACGGTGCAAGAGAACAAGAATCTGTGATTGACAAAAGAACAATGGTTGGACAGATATCTGTACATAGAAATACACGAAATATTCTTCTGTTCCTTCCCAGTTGAGTTATAGAGTGGATCACTAAGTTGGCAGATGGCCAAGGAAGTTGGAGGCTTAACAATCTGATTGTTTGGACACCAGAGTTAGTACGAAGATTGGAAGACTCTAAAGATAATATCACACGCACTGTCGACCATTGGCTCGACCGCATCATAAGAGAATTTGTGACAGAGTTCGCAGTTGATACTTTTTTCAGTTACAGTGAAGTAGAGCACCACTTCTTTAAAGGACTGCGAGGTAAGTATTTGAAGTCACTAAATACTTAGATTAAGATGCTCTTTTGTGAAAAGCAGGTCATGCAGTTACCTTGATGTTTGGAGCTATGCGAGGTGGAAGGTTTTTCAGTGATGGAGGAAGAAAAGGTTCCAAGTATAGCCCGCTGATCGAGCCTCCTTTGAGTGATGACGAGGGAGGAGTGCATTCTTCTCCACTAAGCACTATTTAGATGATAAGACAAGGGTTCCTGCGAATACCTACACTGCCCCCATCCTCGTCCCATCCATCGACATTGTCTCCAGCCTCACCTTCACTGCTCACCCCATCACCCACACCACTGCCACCTCCACCACTGTTCAACATGGTGAACTCCATAGGGCTACTTATATTCAAAGGCATAGGAAATCAAGATCCAGACCAGTTTTGGTTCGTCGCAAAGGCTATATGGGAAGCTCAGGGTATCACGGATGACCAAATGAATAAAGCAACATTGGTTAGTGCTTTGTAGGATCACGCACTAACATGGTACATTAAGTACAGTACTGATAACCCAACATCCTTGTTGGCAGATGTCCAGGCTGCATTGAATGGAGAATTCAATAGATCTATGTCTCAAGCACAATCAATTGTGGGATTCAAGGAGATCATGATGAAGTCTAGGGAGATGCCCTAGGATTTGGATCAAATATTGAAGTGTACGATCCATGAAGCCAACATGAACCTAACTGATGGGAATAATTGTGAATGGTTCATGGCCTCGCTCCTGGCCCAACTAAGGGTTGCACTATCACAACAGAAGATTGGGACACAGGCAGAAGCTCTCGAAATCATGATGAGATTGCATGAGACACCAATGCAGGATGCTAATTTGGGGGTTCGATAGATTCATGCACAGTTGCAGAACCTTTCCCTTGAAATGCAAATTCTGAAGAAGGATAGAGCAACTCATCCAGAGGAAAGGACAATGCTATTGGCGAACCACGTGTAGTCAGAAAGCTTGGTAAGCATAAAGCAAGGACTAGGGAATATGAAATGGACCAAGTTACCTTGGATCTAGGGTCTGATACGAATGTTTTGCTAAAGCAAACATGGGAAATAATGGGGACTCCTGCGCTCCAGTGGTCTCCGATCTAGTTAAGGATGGCAAATCAACAGAAAATTATCCCAATGGGGAGGCTACAAGGGGTGACAGTTGACATCGAAGGTGTGAGCGGACTGGTGATTTTGAGGTAATAGGGATTGTGGATGATAGCAATCCCTACCTTGTGCTCCTTGGAATCGATTGGGCCACTGACATGAATGGGGTAATAAACTTGAAGAAGTGAAAGATGATATTTGGAATGAATTTCCTCCGCGTAGTGGTGTCGCTAGATCTTGGAGAAAGACCACGCTATACAGAACCAGTCTGTGATTATGAAGTGATGATGATTTGGACCAGAGTTACAAAATAATGATGTGAGACCAAGATTGGGTAAATCCGACAGTAGACATGCATATTGCATGGGACCGTGAGAGCTCCTGCATATCAGATTCAGACGAAGAATTAGAGCACTGACAGAACGGATTGCATGAAGTATCTGCGCTGCATTGTAATATGATGACCAAGTCATTGCATTGTGTGTCATCAGAAGTAAGGAATCTACCTCACTATGATGGGCTAACTGATGTTGATTGCTTTTTGGATGCATTTGAGAGAGAAGTGCCGAAGAAGCATTGCTTCCAGGCATTGGACTGGGTACTGTGTGCTACGCCCACAATATGGTGGGGTACCACAAGGATAATTTTGGTGATTGGCATGACTATAGGAGGATAATGAGAATATGTTTTGGACATCTAAAATTATGGATGACAGACAAGTATGATGGAAGGGATGATCCACGTGATTACCTGTCCAAATGGACTAAGGCTTATGGAGCATAGCCCTAGCCTGAATGGGTGCATATGTTTTTTCATACCCTGGATGCCATACCAATGAATTGGTACTTGAAAAGAGAGCTCCGCCATGGCACTAAAGAATGGGACATCTTGCGCCAGGGGTTTATAATGATGTTCAACTTTGAGGATGGGTTTGACTGTATTGACGTGGTGCTACATGAGGTTAAAGAAGCAATAATTAGGATACCACAGGATCCTTTGGACCTGATTCAACCTAATTGGATTACCCACTTGAACCATGCACTGGAATGCTATAACGTGATCGTTGAAGAAGAAGATGAGGATCCCAGAAAGATTAATATTTTGGAAACCCAAGGTCACTGTGAGGTTGAAGGTCCACAGATAGAGGATCCAGACATAACCGTGCCATTGAAAACTAGGCAGGTGAACGTTGGCACAGAGGCGGAGCTGAAATTTGCAAAGATTAGGTACTATTGGGATGATGTAACAATAGACAAGGTTGTTGAGCTCCTCCACGAATATTAGGATTTGTTCTCCATGAAGTTTTTTGATCTGAAAGGAATAATAGGAGACCTGGGTGTCATGAAGATCACCCTGAAACCAGACGTGAAACCTGTAAAACAAATACCTTACCGCCTTAATCCGAAGTATAAGTAAAGGGTCCGAGCTGAGTTAGATAAGATGATCGCAAAGGAATTATTGAACCAGTGGAAGAATCTGATTGGGTAAGCTCAATAGTGGTTCATGAAAAGAAACAGAAAGAAGAAATAAGGATATGCATGGATCTCTAGGTACCATCAGATCAAAATCGCACCTGAGGATGGAAGTAAGACGACCTTCGTGATTGAATGGGGATGTTTTTAGTACATTGTAATGCCTTTTGGGCTGAAGAATGCACCAACAATCTTTCCGCACATAATCATTGTGGAATTCAAAGACTTCATTCATAAATTTCTGGAGGTATACTTTGACAATTGGACAGTGTTTGGATTGGTCAAGCGCCATGTGGCAAGTCTGCACTTGATGTTGGATACATGTCAGAGATACCAGATCATGCTCAATCTAAAGAAGTGTCTGTTTTGTGTCACTTTTGGGGTCCTGCTAGGTAATGTAGTATGCAGACAAGGATTGACGGTAGACCTTGCAAATATTGTGGCGACAATCAACTTGGAGGTGTTGAGGAATGTGAAATAGTTGTGCGGAATTCTAGGGAATACCGAATACTATAGAAAGTTCATGAAGGGCTATGCCCAGATCACCGCGCCTATGGAAAAATTGTTGAAAAAGGATGTCATGTTCTGTTGGAATGAGGAATATCAAAAAGTCTTGGATGTCATGAAATAGAAAATGGTCACCGTGCCAATATTAGTCTTCCTAGACTGGAAGAAGGAGTTTCATTTACATGTAGATGCATCATGTATTGCGCTGGGAGTAGTACTGACACAGGTTGGCGAGGGAGAGTTGGACCATCATATAGCATTCACGAGTAGAAATTTGTCCAAGGCTGAGAAGAACTATTCCACCATAGAGCGTGAAGGATTAGCCATGGTGTACGTGGTCCAAAAGTTTAGGCACTATTTGCTAGGTGGAGATTTTAAGATGTATACAGATCATTTTGCGTTGAAATGCCTGGTCAATAAGCCTGTGTTGGGGGAGGAAGATCTACAGATGGTTGTTTTTTTCTAGGAGAATATTTTGAAGCTATTGTGAAACCTGGATGATTGAATGCAGAACCAGATCATTTGTCACACATTGAAACGGGAGAGGAACCTACTAATTTGGACGAGGGGCTGCCTGACGTGCAACTCTTTGCAGTGCACATCACAGACATTCGCTTTGAAGATATCATACACTTGTTGATGATGGGAATTGCTCCAAAAGGGTATACAAGCCAGCAGAAGAAGGAGTTAGTGGTGCGCACGACAGAGTTCTCCATCATTGCAGAGAATTTGTACAAAATGGGGTCAGATGAAATATTGCGATGATATGTACCTAACTTTTAACGAAGCAGCATCCTCATGGAGGCTCATGGAGGAACTATAGGAGGACATTATATAGGGAAATCAACAACGCAGAAGGTTCTACGTGCTGGGTTGTGGTGGCCAACCCTGCATAAGGATTCAAAAGCATATTGTAGGGCATGTGATGCATGTCAAAGGACTGGTAGGACATCACAGAGGGATGAACTACCTTTGATGCCACAGGTGACGTTACAATCATTCGAGAAATGGGTGATTGATTTTGTGGGTCCAATTCAACCTCAAGGAAAGAAGACGGGTGCACGGTACATCATCACTGTGATTGAGTATTTGATCAAGTGGGCAGAGGCACAACTTGTGAAGGACTGTACATGCATGACATCAACAAAATTTATTTTTGAATATGTGTTGACAAGATTTGGCTGTCCAAAGATCTTAATGAGCGATCTTCTCCCATCGGATGGTTGTCACGTCACCCGATAGCCAACTCGCTTGGCCAATCTCTACCGTTGATCTGCTTCTACTTGATTTAACAGATATCGTGCAATCTCCCGCTCTAACTAGCATGACGATTAATATTCTGAAAGCAACCGAGAACATTTATTTTTATGTGCTATGTGTTAACCAATGAGGTCAATCATGTAGAATTCAGAAATACAGCTTCCCACCTTTAGGCCATGTGTGAAACTACTTACCACTAGCCGAATACCACCCACGTGCTTAAATCAAGACTTAAAGGAACACTGCTGAATAAAGGGTTAGTGCTTAATATCCATCGATCTAACCGATCCAACGGTTTCGATTGAAACAGATTCCTCGTTTGCTTTTGGTGGAATTACGTTATAACACAGATTTACCCTACCAAACTCTATTTAAGGCGAAGTTCATAGAACTTCGTCCTTTACATCCGCACACACATAATTCACAACTTACAATAAAGAACAATACTTAAACCATACACAGACACACCAAACTTGGATAACATGCAGATCTACAATAACATGTATATTTACATTATATACATAATTCGATTATAGACTAAGGCCTCATGGCCCGAACAACAAATTACCCTTGCGGCTACATTTAATCCTCCCTTATCTATTTCACACAACACAGACTCTCTTTATATAGGAAATTACAAAGGCATGGATCATATAGGAACCACGATTTCCTCCCATAATCTCTCAGTCAAATCCCCTAAATCTCTCTATACGCATACATGGAAGATAATTACATTTAATCAAGTATTTTAGAGACTTATCAATTCCATTAATTTAGCCCTGTTTTACCAGAATTTGCCCCGATTTACAAAGATTGTCCACGTTTCCCCTTTCACAACTAAAAATTTCAATTTTAATTAAGGATGGTCAGATGCTACTACATCAGACTCCCGAGGTGCAAAAATTTATGACCTCCTGGTCATATGCTTCTCCATCCCTTAGTAATTCTACCCACATCCTCTGTGGAATTTCCTTTATGATCTTTCTGTGAGCTGCAACAAAACCTCTGCAGTAACAAGTCCTCCTTTCTACACGATACCTCACCAAGATTCTCTCCTCTGAGCTTAGTCTTTTGGCATCTCTTTGGTTCTCTCTTCTTTGGAACCATATGAGAACTCCTTGCTCTAGGTTACTGCAATATTCTCACCTTATTTTGCCACTATCTATACAACAAGAATAAGACCACAAACTCTCCAATCTTCAACATGACTGTACCTCCTTCTAAACACAAAATATTCTTCTTCTCTGATACTAAAATGATGATAGCTCAGCCGCTTTGATACAACAAAGTTGCATCTTTACATTTTTTGTGCGTGGACCTGTGGGTTATGGGCTCATGTAGATATATCAGAAGGCTTCAAATGAACATACTTCAACAAAACCCAACCAATCACCATCGGTCCTTCGTTGAACGTTTATGGGTGGAACCCAAATAAAAGTTGGCCCTTTTTGATAACATATTAGGTCCACTAGAAATGTTAACCCACACGCACATTCGAGCGTGATTACCATCTGATCAATTAACCAATAGACGATCTTGATTATGGGAACCCAACGAGGTTTTAATCCCGTTGTATAAACCCTCATCGCATCCATTTTTGGAATTAACGGTCGCGCTTGTTTGCATGCAATGTTCATCTGAACGCCATTAAATGGACAATCCAATCCTTCAGAACTGTAAACTCTTTTTAATGAGTTCATCGGGTTCGCTAGCTAAGATAAATTGCTTGCAAGTTTCCACGTGATCACCATAGATCTTCTCCCATCGGACAGTTGTCGCGTCATACGATCGCCAACTCCCTTGGCCGATCTCTACCGTCAATCTACTTCTACTTGATCTAACAGATATCTTGCAATCTCGTGCTCCAACTAGCATGATGATTAATATTCCGAAAGGATGCGAGAAAATTTGTTTTTCTATGCTATGTGTCAACCGCTGAGGTCAATCGTGTAGAATTCAGAAATACAACTTCCCACCTTTAGGCCACGCGAGAAACTTCTTACCACTAGCCGAATACCACCCACGTGCTTAAATCAAAACTTAAAGGAACTCAGCTTAATAAAGGGTTAGCGCTTAATATATGTTGATCTGGTCGATCTGATGATTTTGATTGAAACAGATTCCACCAAAAGCTAACGAGGAAGTGGCACGACTTTCCCTACTTGGCAATAGATGATGCAATTGACACCATCCTTGACCGCTGGCTGGTAGAGTGGTGCACTGCCTTGAACTTGGCTGTGGGATCGAGAAAGTCTGCTATGTAGTGCAAGAAGGAAGAGGCCAAGCTGAATATGGAACAACTGGCCACGAAAAGGAAAAAGGAGGCTGACAACAAGGCTAAGGAAGAGTATGCTGCCACGTAGGATATGGGTGGACATGCAGGACAAGAGGAGCGCAGCTCTAACAAAGGTCAGAAGTTGCCTTCAGTAGAAATAGAGAAAGAAGGGGACAAACAGACAGAGCAGGGAGGAGCAGACCCAGAGACGACTCTGTTCCATATCAACTGCACCAGAGGACCATAACAAGTAGGGTCGCGGAAGAAGTCCAAGGCTAGCAAGACGTCTCTGGATCTAATCACTCTAACATAGGGGGATTTGAATGATATAGGGGATGCAGTGTGAGATGCCACCACGAAACTGCTGCAATAGTTCAAGCAGTAGAAACAAAAGGCATTGGGGGATATTTAGATGAGTCTGCGTGAGATGCAAATCCATGCATCACAGATTCAGACCAGCGCGATGTCCACTAGTTAGGCTCTTGGCACCTTAGAAGCCACAAGGATGTTGCGTGCAAGGGTCCCTTGAGCCATAGTGCTACCAGATGGAGCATTGACGACAGAGACTGAAGTTGACACTGAAGCTGACAGGCCTGCTGTCAGTGCCCTCAAGGGAGTAGGAATTAACTTGGCAACGCTTCCTAGCAAGGTGCTTCACCTTCTGTAGGATGGTGTGATTGTGGAACTTCAGGCCCGCGAACAATGCTCTTTACATGTGATCAACGAGTAAAAGGTCAAAAATGGTCAGATAGCTGTGTAGAGAGACTTTGTTTTTAACCTTGTGACAGACCTAATAGACAAGAATCAACACATAATCAAGGTTGTGGATGAGGCATGCAAAACTGTCTTGGAGTTGGCCATTCCCGAGGCTGAGCCAGTAGATGTGTGGGTTCAGAAACTTGCTGCAGAGTGTGCAACGCATGCACAAAGTTGGAAAATGTTTAGCTGGAGTTGAACCTCAAAATAACAGAATTGTAGTTGAAGGTCCTGAATTTGACTCTGCCAGAAGTCAGGGAGCAACGCGTGACTGTCGTGACAAATGCGATAGTAGGAGTAACCAGTGCAGTGACGGACTGCATGCCACTTTTTGAGAATTTGTTTGAGGTACGTACTAGCTTGCAAGAAGACCCCATTGTGCAGAGGTTGGATATAGAAGCACGGGAATTAAGCAGTGCTACGACGAGGTTAAAGTGACAGCACGCATTGTCGCCATCACATAGAGACTCGTGAAGCTGTAAGAGGCCAAGGAATTTAAAGAACAGGTCGATACAAATTAGCATAAGGAAGTAGTGTTGAAGGCCCGTTTGAAGCCTTGGTTGGATGAGGCTTACTTGATCACGGCCTCCATTGAAGGCAAGCTGGCTAGTCTACATGAGACTCAGCAGAAGCTCCAAGTTGATACCGTAGGGCCAACAATCGAGTAGTTGGTTGAGGAGATGAAGCAGGTGGCCGTGTAGTGCACCTCTGAGGTAGCAGTTGTCCAGGTCGAGCTAGGAGCTCTTCGCGAAAAGATCTCCGTTCCAACAGAGTGACTTGAGGGTGAGTCAACATGTTTGTGTTGGGGGCCTGTTGGGAATGATTTCCCCTAAGAGTCAGTTTTGGGGCTAAAAGCCTCTGTTTTGGGGTAGAAAGCCCAAATTTTGTATAAAGAATGTAAAGTCTCTGGATTTTGTGGTCGCAGAGCGTGAAGATGTCAAGATTCATTAAGGGTTGTCTACCCTTTTTTGTAAAGAATCATGTCAGCTGTAAATATCCACCCATGGTCTGCGGACCATGGGATTGTATAAAAAGAAGCTAAGTAAGTAAGTTCTAAGAGAGTAGTAAGAAAGAAGTAGAGTTCTAAGTGCTTTGGGTCATAGGAGAGCTAAGAGCGAGAGTCTTAGTGTAGGTAGAGGCTCTGCAATTGAGTGCGCAGAGGCCTATGATGGAAGTCAGCAGCTGAATGCACGGACCCCTGCATCTATGTGCACAGGGCGGATAGAGTATGTATTGGGAAATTGAATCATCAGTAAAGAGAAGTATTCTGAAATTGCTATGTATTTTGTCTCTGATTATTGCATCCGATTATGTTATGTTAAGTTCCAGGCTTACATTATAATGCTAATTTGATGTGCGAATGTATATATTTCTATTTGTTATTTGAACACAAGTAAGAATATGTGTTTATGTGAAGATAACCTTAATTGCATGGTAAAATTGGTGAACACTTAAGGTAATTTAGGAAATTGTAACCACATAATTACAGAGGCACGTAAGTGCCTGGATTGCTGGTTAGGGTTGTGCGAAGATCAGCCGTATACCTTTGCGAAGGTTCTGAAGGTCGGAGAAGAAGGAACATCGATAAGCCCTAAGGGCTTATCGATTTGAGCGAAGATAGGTGTTAGGATATAAGATCAACATCACAACCATCTTAGGGTGCAAAAACTTGGTTCCTGCATCCCCCCATACTATTTTGGGTGAGACTTTAGTCCGCACTCTGCAGATTGATGCCGAAAGGGCCAGTAGTTTAGGGATTTGCTTGGCTTCTTAACGCTGAACCTGGGTTAGGGCCCATCAAGCTAACGATCTCCAATCTCTTTCTAGCTTTTGTCCAAGGCCTAAAAATGGGAAAAAGGAATGGGAGTCAAGTTGAGGGCTTGTCCTAGGCTCAAAATATCATTTATGCTCAAAATGAGTTTCCTATAGTTTTAACAGGGTTTCTTGTAGGTTTGACATGAATTACTACAAGATGTCATAGTTCTCATCTAGAGGCAGTTTGAAGGTTTTAGAGATGTCCAAATGGTAGAACAAGGTAGAAAAAAGTTGATAAGGATATGGAAGACCTTGCTAAATTGAAAAATATTCAAGAACCCATCTTGAATAAGGGCAAGAAAGCAAGTTAATGGTCTTAAGAAATAATGATTTTTATTTGCACAAATATGTTTTTGGGCTTGTCCTTGCAGAACTTAGAACCAAGATTCTTAATGCACAAGAGAGAGGCCACTAGGGCCATGGATGAGGCACAATGAGGTCACTAAGTTTCTCAGAGGATGAGCAACACTTTCAGCAGGGGGGGGGAGGGGGGTATGATGGGTCTCTAAATTAGACATAAATTAAGGCCCATGCCTATAAATTAAACATTAATTTAAGGACTATGACCATCCTTTAGCACATCAAACCTCTCTTTCTACATTAGATAATGTATTTTTAACTTTAATATATTCATTATGAATGTTTATGAATAATTGGATATTTGTGCCTAACATTATTTATTTTTGTGGAATATTATGAGAATATTGGGCAAATTATGAAGATTTAGAGGAGGAGATAATTTAGGGACTTTCTCCCTACTATAGGAGGATCACTATTAAATAATAAATCGACAAGATATTATGGAATTATGGCACAGATTTTGGAACTCCAATCATTGAGAAAATCTAGGAATGTGTTCCCTGCCATTTAATGTAGATTCCTAGTATTGGGGACCATATCCACTAATCAAGGGATTTTGGTGGGGAAAGCTTCCTCCTTTAATGGGGAATGATTCCTAGTCATTTTGTATAAATACCAAGTCGAGTTTGCATCTAGAGGGAGATTTCTATTAGTGTTCTTGTGGAGATAACTCATATTTTTGCAGCTCCATTGTATTTTCTTGTAGGGATGTAATTGTATTGATGAAAATAATGAATATTGGTGTCATGTTCAGCTTCTAAATCTTGTTCTCCTCCACAAGTCTCTAATTTTACTTGTGCTTGGCCATCCTAGGAGCCTCATAGCCCTTTTGTATCATTTTATTTCCTTCTTTTCACTTCTTATTCACATGCATCTCTTGTTTTTATTTCTTTCCACTTATGCATTTAGTATTAATGATTTCTTATTGTAGGATTGATTTAAATGGTTAATGTAAGTTCTTTTGCAGGAACACGAGCATAATTTCATCCTTGGAAAATATTTGGAAGGTCATAGTAATCATTTAGTTACTTGGATTAGCTTTCTTATTCCCAAATCTAGATTTCTGGAACTCCTTTGTGGCAAAGAACAGTAAATTTCTGCTATTTTTTAGAGCATGCTAACGAGCTTCAATTGAGTTGGTGCCACTTTCATTAGATCAAAAAAAAAATTTAGTTCATAAAAAAAAACTACCCCATTGCATTTTCACTTGATTAGGTTAGGCATTTTATATATTTACTAGCTCACTAGTCCTTGAATTTCTAGATTTTCGACTAGTAATGTTTTTCTATTTTTTAGCATGGGTTAACAGAGGTATTTTTGAGTGATTCCACTTGGAATGAGGACCTAAGATATCCTAGTCAATAAAAAAATTTTCCCTTCCAATTTTTATTTGATTTTCTTGGTCATTCGATGAATTATAATTTCCTATAGTAAATCTGTAACATCCTTTAGTAAATCCGGGGATCCTGTAGGAAATGTTGTAGCATCTTGTAGGAAATCTTGTTTGAGCCCGGATTGAGAAAAATAATCATTGAAGTTGGGATTAGGCCTCTAATTGACCTCCATGCCATAAATACCATTTTAACCCTCTTGCTCCACACTTGTCTCCCCTGCCAAATATCAAGGAAAGATTAGCATTTGCATTTATAAAGCAAAAAGATTTAAAAAATGAGTTCCTTGATATTTAGACATACACACAATAGTTAGTACTCTCTAGATCAGGTTTCATGCCCAGTTAGCTTAAATCATAACATGTGATAAATAGGGTTAAGCTAGGTTTCTTTTAAATTTAGTTCATGATCTTTATGCGATTAGAATATGTTTCTTTCCTTGTACTTTCTTTCTTGCAATAGGTTAAGGTTCCATTTCGAACATTTCATTTTATGGAATTAGTTTAGGATTTGACTTCAGTACATGCACTCCATTACATCATGACAGCAAAGGAAGGACAAATTGTATGTTGCACATATAGTGCTGATAGCTCTTAAGTTTGTACGAACCCCAGGTTGATAATTAAAGTCGGTAGCCTTGGGCGTTGCAACATTCTGGTTGCAATACTGAGGCTCATCACCATCCTAGCCTCATCCATCTATGATTATCACTTTTTCCACTAATTCCCTTCACCAAATTCATCATTCCATAAGAATAGTTCTCCAAGCTTATTGAGCAAATCCAACCATCTCACAAACTCTATTTTGAGCTTTGAAGGAGTCCTAGGCACTCCCTTGCCTCATTTATCCCACCCTTCACCTTCCCTAAGCCCTACACCACCTTCCAAACCCATCCTCTTGCTCTCGTATGTATCCTGTAGGAATACAGGGGATCCTGTAGGAGAATTAGTACATCATGTAGGAGGCATTAGGACATCTTGTAGGTTGACTTGTAGTGGCCTATTTTGAGGCCAAATTGTGGAAAAAGCACCTAGGATGATAGGGTAAGACCCATACTTTCTTCCAAAGCCATATGACCATTCACCATCATCCCTAATCCACTTGCCACATCACCAAGAGAAGTTAGCATTCACATTTTCACACAAAAAGACAAAAAGGAAAAATAACTATTTTGTTCATTTACATGCACAATAGTAGAATGTTTGGATGTTTCAAATTGCATGCCTAGGATAGTCAGATTACACACATGTTAACTTAGCATTATTTTGAAGCAAATACTCTTACCAATTAGTTATATGAATGGTGTATTGAATCATTTGATTTCAGTCTTTTCCTTACTATAGTAGACAAGAGTTCATTTAATGTAAATTTCCCTTTTTTCTCATTGGTAATCAAGCTTCTTTTGAAACAATAGAAGGTTGGTTTGAGAAACCATAGTGCTATATCACCAGCTTAGTAGTGACAAAGAGTAGACCCATTACTTCTACTTGTGTATACAACACTGTCACCTTCAAGTTTGTACGAACCTTGGGTTGATAAACTAAAGTTGGTAACCCCAGGAGTTACAACATTATTGTCAAAATATTGATGCTCATCATCGTGTTGCTACTCGATCAAAGTAGTCTTTTATATGGTGTCTCTTCTCATTTCATATAACTCATTCAACTGCAAAAGATGTTGCTGTTGTGCCCCAGAAATATCTACGTCCCATTGAACTGCGGTCCTATAAGTCTTGATATGGAACTTGATTGGTATTAAGAATGACTTCCTGAAAACCAATTCATATGGTGTATGAATGGTACTATTCCTCTAGGTAGTACTATATGCCCACAAAGCCTCTGGTAACTTCTTTTCCCAATCCTTTTTGTTCATATTAACTATTTTGGTAAGGATGATTTCAATCACTTTATTCATGGACTCCACTTGACTGTTGGCCTATGGATGATAAGGTGATGACTTCCCATGGTGGATCTTATATTGCTCCATAGTTCGTTTCACAATATTGGAAGTGAAATGGGTTCCATTGTCAAAAAATATTTCCCTTAGCACGACAAATCTCACGAAAAATTCTTCAAATAGAAAATCAATTAAAAAATATTTGGTAGCATATAAGACAACTTTAGCCTCTAACCACTTCGTAACAAAATCAATACGAATAATAATATACCTTTTATTTAAAGATGGAGGTGAAATTGTCCCTACAAAACCAATTGTCCATTTTTCAAAAGGTTCAATCATCACTTGAGCACATAAGGGAATTTTATCTACTTGCATTGGGAAACCCATTCATTGACAATTATCACAATTTCTAACATATATTTTGGCATCCTTAAAAAAGATATGGACAAAAGTAGCTTACATGTAGTACCTTGTATGTTTTTCACTTATCGCAAAAGTGACCCCCACACGGTTCATCATGGGCTTCCTTAAGGATGTCAAACCTATCTCCCTCTTGAACACCTGTGAATAATCAAGTCAACTCCTATGTAAAAAAGTTCTCCTTGTATCCATGAATATGAAGCATTATTTTTTATGATCTTATGCTTTTATCTAGTGGACAAATGTGGTGGTGTTTTTGCTATGGCCAAATAATTGGCTATGTTTTCAAACCACGGGGAATTAGTAGACATAAAAAACAAATGCTCATCTATAAATAAATCATCAACAAGAGCAATTTTACATGGATTATTAAGCCTAGATAAGAAATCAACTACAACATTCAATTTACTAGGCCTATCAATTATGGTAATATTAAATTCCTACAACAATATTAACCACCTAGTAATTTGTCCACTAGTCAAAGCTTTATTCATTAGATATTTAATTGTAGAATGATCCATACAAAAAATTCATATATGGTAATGTAATGTATAATTTTGTAATGGTAAATACTACATATAAAAATTTGTTGTTAGTTACCGTGTAAATCAACTCAGTAGAAGATAAGTTTTTATTGGCATAATAGATGGCATAGCGTGTCTGATTTTATTCTTGGCCCAAAGATGCACCTATAATAGTCTTTGAAGCATCATAGGAGATGTGAAAGGGAAGTGACCAATTAGGTCCCCTCAGGATGGGTTCCCTTACTAATTTTACCTTCAAGTCCTCATAGGCTCTTTGGAAAGATTTACTCTAGGAGAAATCACTATCCTTAGCCAACAACCGAGAAAGAGGATAGGCTATCCTAGAGAAGTTCTCAATGAACCTCTAGCAATATCCTGCATGATCCTAAAAACCCCTCACCTCTCATTGTGTTTTAGGTACTGGTAGGTGCGTGATAACTTCTATTTTAGATGGATATGCTTGTATACCCTTTCTAGAAATAAGATGGCCAAGGACCACTCTTGCTTTGCACATTAATCTACATTTTTTATCACTCAAAGCAAGATGGGCCTCTTGGAACCTAATCAACACATTCTCTAAATTTGGGAGGGCTTCCTAAAATGAATCACCAAATATTGAAAAATCGTCCATAGAAAGCTCTATACACTCAAGTTCAACAAATATTTCCAAGACCACCCATTGGAAAGTTGCAGGGGAATTACATAGTCCAAAGGGAAGAACTCAGTAAGTGAATTCCCCCCAAGAATAGGTGAAAGTGGTCTGGTCCTCTAGTGTGATTTGTATTTGGTCGTAACCACTGAAACTATCCAAAAAGGATAATTACTTTTTACTTGCAAGGGTATCTAGTACCTGGTCAATGAAGGGAAGTGGGAAGTAGTCATAGAGGGTGGCTTTGTTTAATTCCCAATAATCAATTCAAATTTTCTACCTCCCATCCTTTTTTGGGATCACTACCAATGGGGAACCCGCTGGTTATCAAATATAAGATAGATGAAGCCAACGTTCAAGAGTTTTTAAATATCTTCTTTGATAATATCTTAGAGCGTGGAGTTCATTCTCCTTTGGGGATGTCAAATAGGTCAAACACCATCCTAACTATAAATGTGATGAGTGCAGGTTTCAGGAGGAATGCCACTCATGTTCTCATAGATCCATGTGAATGCATCAGAGTGATCTCATAATAATTTCACAACTTGCTCTTGCTGAGATGGGTCAAGGTATGGATTAATATGTAAATATTTTCCTAGACTCACCTCAACAAGTGCAGTGTCCAACTCATGAATGTTTGTGGTAGCTATCATGTTTTGTAGTGGTGACGAGGATTGGGGACCACAACTCTCTTGGAAGCTTGGTGTTATCTCAAAATCAGACCCTAATAGGCTACTATGATCAGGTAGACTTTAAGTAATTATTTCAAACCTACTTTAGGCTGAGGCTTAGCCTCCCCAACCTGAGAGGGCTCTCTCAAAAGATTAAAGATTTGGATAATGAATAAGATGGCTAACTCTATGAAACAAAACAAACAAGTATAAGAGGTTGAAACACAATTAGAAAGTATCCATTGGGCTTATGGAGTTAGATATGCTTTAGTATTGACAGTAAGGTTAGCTTTGCATAGAAGTCAGGGAATTCAGAATCCAACATATGTAGAACACACCAAACACATAGAGGACCAACACAGTTTACAAATGTATGAAGGAAATTAGAGCACTGTTAGTGATTTCTAAGTAATCACACATTCATAACACTGTAGATAATAGGAAAAAGACAACACAAGACATTCAGAACATCAAATTCCTTCTGATTCTTGAGAAGCAAGGCCAATACTGTATTACTAGAAAATAGAGTCTTTACACAAAGCACAATATGAGAGATTTTCTCAATAATTTTCCAACCCTTTGTACATCAGATGTTCTGCTATATATAGAGCTCTCTACATAACTGAGATTCCTCCTCCAGCATGAGGGGAACTCGAATTCATCTTATTATGACACCTATTAACACTTTAAACTAACTATTAAATGCAACTAACTGCTAACTGGAAGTTCTAGAAACCTGAGACAATTAGGAGTTTAACTCCACATCATGTTGGTGATAGTATTTATTACAATCAAAACTCGTTCTCTGACAAGTGGTCTCCTTCAATTTAGCTTTGGTGGATGTTTGAAGCTCCTTGCTGGCCCTTAATGTCTTATCCCTTTACTGCTGCTGGGAAGTAGGAAACTGCCCCTGTTTTTCTGCTTTTGGTTTCTTCAAGGATATTCAAAACCAATTAACCATGTTGTTCTTCTTTAATTACACAAAAATATATTGGAGTGCCACGTTCTTCATGTGCTGTAGACCTTTCCCATATACCTGTGTGAAGACAAAACCTCTTCAAAGCTGTTTGAAATGTCATGGACAATACTAGTGGTGATCATTTGTATAAAAAAAAGCTTAGAGTTCATATATCTTTCCTCTGTTTGTTTTGCCCTTGCTGGTTGCTTGCACATTGTAAATGATCCTTTTCTGAAATTCCCTTTCAAAAAATTTCCCCTTGGTCACTCAAAATTGGTCGACTGAGTTTAATTATGCAGCTACAGCAGTTTCGTAGCGCGCTACCAAACTGCTGTGCGTTAGGCATCATCTACAGCAGTCTCGTAGCGCGCTACGAAACTGCTGTGTAATCACAAAAACACAGTTTTAATGCCAAAATTTGACTGTCTTGAGCCTCTTTATATTGAAATGTCCTTTTCAACTGCCTTGAAGCTATTCAAAACTGAACACGGTAAATCATCAAAATTTGGGACTTAACCTTACTTGCTGTGTGATTTTCCTTAGCTAAGGAAATCTTTCCCGCTGGCTTAGCTGTATCTTCAAATCCTCAATTTGCCTTTTAATAACCCTAATCCTAGCTCTCAGTTTCGTATTAACTTTTCTGATGAATTCTGCTTCCTTTATTGTAGGGATTGTCCAGGTATAGTATTGGGCATTACAGTCGACCACCTCGCGTATTGAAATTATTTTTTCTTCCCACAGGGCCTCCATTTTATTAAAATGAGCTTCCTTGATTGCATGTTTCCTTGAGGCTTTCTTAAATCTAGAAATTTTGAGATTTGCTAACCTCAACTTCTTTTTCAGCTCTTCAACACTATATTCATCTTGAGAGATAATTGTCTTATTTCTATCTTCTTTATGCAGCTGTGATGATGTTTCTAATGAAGTCATAGGTCTTTCATGAGTTTTTGTGATCTCCTCTGTTTCACCTGCTTCTGGCAGCATCTCTTGTACCTGTTTTAAATACCTTGTCACAGGTCTTCTTGGCTTAAAGACAAATTTAGCAACTTGATCATCAAACTTGAGCTTTTTCGAGGCTTTGATCTTTTTGGTCTTGTCTTTACCTGATTCTATCAAATCTACTTGAACCAGGGGAGATTCTTCAATATCAATAGCTTGCAGTAAGTCATTCAGGTTTCCCTTTGAAACCGGGCTTTCCTCAATAACCACTGTCTTGCCTTTTTCTTTAGCTAACTGGCTCCTAGTCATTCTTCTATGAACTACTTCACCTGTAGATGCTTCATGTACATCCTCTTTGATCTAAGTTTTCTCTTTCTGGGATTGTTGGGGTGTGCCTTGGATTATCAGTGTTCTGGTGGGCTCCTTTACTTGTTTCCTAGCCTTCAATTTTACAAATCTCCTGGATGTTGTTTCTGCACGATGACCAGTTGCTGGTGGAGAATTTTTCACAGCTTGAGGACTGAGGCCAGTTTCATTCTTGAAGCTAGACATAAATATGAACGTGGAACAGTCCCTATGTATTCTCTGGAGCTCATTCAAAACGATCAACTTGACGAAGCTGTGGTGAAACAATGAGGTCTCATAGGCTTCCTTCTTTAGTTGAACCTTGTCGCACATTTTGCCTAGGCTACGAAACAAGTAGAAAGGTAAATCAAGAGATATCTTTCCTGTGAAATGCAGCAGAATCTTGAAGTGATATGAATACACCTTTTGATACCTCCCCTCACAGGTAAAGTACCTATGTATGCAGGTAAGTAAATTGGCATATGAGTCCTTGACAAAATTTCTAGGCACAAACTCGTTTAAATTTGAATCAATGAACTTCGGCTTCAGAAATTCTTTGCAGGGGGTCATATCAAATTTGAAATTTTAAAACCATCTTTCTTGTCCCCTTGGAATCTTAGTGACTACAGATATAACTTCTAGCGAGATTGGAAATTCAAGCACCCTGACTTTCGAATTTAGTCTCGTGAAATTCAAGGCAAATTCCTTGGTGACTTGCACATGACCTCCTTGAAGTTTCTCGCAAAAATTCCAACAGCCAACCTGCTTGAATGCGCATTCAACTTCTCTGTTCTTTAAGATAATTTCTAAACCTTCAGGTTCGCTCCTCAAACACCTGCCTGACCTGTGCTCCTTCCTTTCTATAGCCCTCTCCATGGGATTCCAGTAGAATGAAAATTTGAAAGATTCGTACTATCTCAATTTTCGATCGCTGCCTCTCTTGAAAGCCGCCTCGCTTGAAAACTAACTCGCCTGATTTTCAAGGAATTCAAATTTAATGGCTAACAATTTATTCCTTACGCATGAATCCAAACACAGATCATGACTGTGAGTGCTTGGCTTTTCTTTGAAATTGCAACCCAAGCGTACTAAGGTGCCTAACAGTTCTAATGATGAAGATAAGTGGTTGGACATGATAGGCAAAGTGTATAAGCTGACAATTGATGATGTAGACATAACAAATCTTGATAGATATGATAGCTGAGCAAGATTTGCTATGGATCCGCACGAATCTCCGATTTCGTAGCACAGCCAGTGTAAATTCTGGGTTTTGCGCTGCGAAAACACCTAGACTGGGTTCCGCGTTACGAAAATGACTAAACTACTTTGTAACACATAAGAACCTTAAAACAAACTTGATACAGGGAATCTATGTAGGTTGTGGGACCAATGATGAGTGAGAATAGATTATTGACCTTTATTTAACCATACCACCAAGACTCCTAAGACTTAGACATTACATTGAACATGGAAAAACTGAACTTGGACTAACACCTAACCTTCACAATCAAACTGATGTGAACAATTTAGAAATTTCTTCTTAAGTGATAACACTTGGATTAAAGACTTGACAAAGAAGCTCAAAGTTTTTCATAGTGTCGAAATTACCAAGAAAGTCGCGGGTGTAACTTTCCTTAGCACACTCAACATACTAATGGATTTGGTCTATCATAGAGAGGGACTCAGTCTCCTCATCAATACTATCATCATCTAACCAGAAAGTATCATAGAGCTCTTGAATATATCTAACAGGAGGGTACAAGGTGACCTTCTTCTTAGAGTCCCAATGCATAATAAACATTTCGCTAGAGAAACAACCAATGTAATCATCAGCCGTGGTAAGAAATGGTCATCCCAGAATCAAGGGATGCCCCCTGCTAGGAGTTTTTGGTTGTGGGACAATAAAATCCACAAGGTGTTCCCATGAATCTGTTGAGATGATCACATCGTCCAATACATCCTCCGGTTTAATTTTAGATCGATCATCTAATTCTAACACAATGGGAGTTGGATGTATTTGAGTCAGCCCAATATACTCCATAGTCTACTTGGTCATGACATTGATGGCCACTCCAAGGTCAATCAAAACATTGAGAACTAGGATGCCACTGATTTGTACATAGACAACCAAATTTCCAGGATCAATATGTCTATCTACAAAGGTACGTCTTATCACTAATTTTGATGCCTTCCCGACAAACTGGATAGTATGGGGCTCTGATCTCTTCCTTCCTGGATTTTTGATGCATATATATTTAATAGTTTAGCATGAATGGGGATCTCTTTTAAATACTGAAGTAGAGGAATATTGATACAAATATTCCTTAGTTCAAGGCCAGGTCAAACTTAGGGGGAGGAATGTATTTCTCCATAACCAAACTCTTCGGATAGGGAGGTTGGTTTGAGGAAGAAGGTGAGGACTCTGCATTTATGGGAATAGGTTGTGAAGTGGTACCATTGTGTGACTGATCAAGAGTTTCCTCAATTTTATCCTCAATGATCACCACATGTTGTTTTTGTTTTGTTTTGTTTTTTTTTTAATTTTATCACCCTTCCCGATCTCAACTACAGGTTGTGGACCCCAATTGGCATAGTCTTACAAGTAGGGAAAGGGAACAATCCAATAGAATGAATCATTTGTACCACTTTATTGTTCGGGTTGGGTGTGGGATATGCCAACAAATGAGGTGGCCTAAATGGTGGTGGAAAAGGTAAATGTGGTCGCATAGGATACGTCTACTGAGGTAGAGTAGATGGAAATGAGGGATGCACTAATGGATGGGATGTATATTGTGTAGGACAAGTCTAGGGAGGCATAGTATACAGAAAGTGAGAGTGTGATGGTCCCCTCCATCTTTGTTTCCAAGGAGGAGGAGATTGTCCAAGTTGTGGATAATATCCTTGTTTCTAAGGCTGAGAAGAATTAAAATTATGATAAGGATACTATGGTGACTCGTGAGAACCATAAAAACATAGTGCAAGTTCAGAATGCATACCTGTGCCTACATGAGGCCATGATTCCTATGCTCCCATGGCATGTAGTGGTTCAGGTGTTGAATGCTCTTCTTCAAAAGCTACTTTCAATCCATGTATGGATGGGAATTCCTCTATAGAATGTTTACCTACACATATCAAACAACTATTAGAAACTTTGAAATCTACAAGACTTTCACGTAAAAGATGCTTCTTTCTACAATTTGGAAAATAAATGGATAATGAAGCTTGTTCTTCTGCTAGTTTCTACTGAAATTCTAAAGAATATGTTTTCTTACTAACAATATTCATTATTTAAATCTTTATATTATGCATTTTATTTTCAAGTCCAATAATCATAACATCACTAGATCCATATTTTCTATTTCAAAAATTGCTTCTGATTCCCTTGCCAGATCTAGACTGCTTACGTGAAAACTTCTTGCACAAGTCACTGATTTGGTCAAAATTGAGATGAACAATATCTCCTTGTCCTAATAAATTCAAATTATTTTTGGAATTATCCAAAAGGGCTTGTAAAAAAAGCTCTTGATAGTATTAATATAAAATTTGTGTTTGGACCTTTGAAGGATATACAATTTTTTTCGAGATAATTTGTTAAATTCTCATTATCATTCTGAGTGATTGTAAATATCTCATCTTGAATCTCATGAGTTTTTCAGTACTCCTGGTATTTACTTAGAAAATTACTCCTCATTTGATCCCAAGTAGTTATATTGTTTCCCCCCAGCCCCATAAATCAACGTAGAGTTGAGTCTTTATGGGTACCGAGGAAATGTTTCAATTTTGGGCATCCAATGAATAGTCATAACTCCTCTATAATATGTCAAATTCAAAAATAAAAGCGTTGGGTTCCTCATGTATCTTACCATGAAAATGAGGAAGAAATGGTGGGATATTCTTCATTTGCACCATTGTATCAGGGTCCACAATTGGAAATCCAAAGCTGGATTGTTCTTCCAGTGGTTGGTTTTCACTAATTCCTTCACCATTGACATCCTCATGATCTTCCATCCTCTTTCCTCCAAGAAAACTATCCCCTATAAAATTTGAAGGTTAACCGTGTTTTAAATATGATCCTCAGCTGCGAAAGTCACCTTCCTCCTTGCCACTCGTTGTGATACCCCTAAACTATTGCCACTAGTGTCTAGGTGTAAAGTACCAGCTTCATTGGTCTACATATGTCTGGAGTTTTACCTGCAACAGGGAGCCCACAATGAGAAGAAAATGTTTCCAAATTATCAAAATTTCCACTACCCTTCTTGGGCTTTGGACCTCTACCCCTTCTAGTCATTCATTTAGAAAAAAGGGGAACAAAAATCAGAAAATTTCAAACCTGTAAAAAGAACACCCGCTGGAAAAAAAAATGAAGCCTTAATTTCAATGCTACAACTATCTCAAAAAAATGTACCTACAACAAATCCAAAAGGAATTACCCTTGCTTAAACACTCGGCAACAAAAGCGCATACTTGCTAACAAAAAGAATGCAAAACTCACCTCTATTACTTAAAAGAATTTCAACCAGAATTTACCAGAATATTTTTAAACACCTCCCTAACAACGAAGAAATTTTTTTGCCTGCTGATATTGTATGAAAAATTAAATCAAAACTTACTTTTCAAACCAAGGGTCATACACTTCAAGGAGTATCATAGGTAATTCCCAAATGAATTCTAAAAACCCCTGAAAACCACTCTTCACTCCAATCTATGCTCTAAAAATCAATGCATAAGTCCCCAAATCAATTTCTGCATTAAACTTAATACTCCTGATTGAAAACCCTAACAATATATGTCATGTTAGTAATAAAACCCTAAACTACCAATCAACCTTTTGAGGCTGGAAAATAACTCCTAAAAAGATTCCTTTCTAGATAAAACAAATCAAAGGATTTTAATCATCAAACAAGACTTTCAAATTCAAGCCAAACCTTTGTCAAGGTTCCTGTACTTTAACTTCTGTGCAAACCATACAAATTACCTCACTCTGAATATAAAGGTTATCGTTGAAATCTACCTTTGGATCAAGAATTATATCCATTGGAAAATCACTGTTGTGTGCAAATCAAATTCATTAGTTAAACATGTAATAGATGCATTAGCTAAATCAATTTCACTCGAAATGTTGTTTTCCTATACTATAAATATCACTACAATAACACTCTCTTCAACCCAATCATCCAAAATAACAATCTAATTCATGCATAAAACATAAACAATGAACTTCTAAAAAAGTATACAAGATTACAATTGTTGAGCCTATTTGGTCAATACTTGTTCCTGCACTGCACGTGAAGAATTTCATGGGAGTCCACTATATCAATATTTGTATGCATAAATCTTCATAATGACTGAAGGTAAAAGATTAAAGATTCAAATGATCAAAACATGCATGCCCTGTACTATAACAACTAATGTTCTTATTTTCTGAGTGAAAGCCTTATCTCACTTAACTTCAGATGACTAGGGCCAATAATACTTATTGCAAACCTCAGATCTGGAAAAAGATCAATTTTCTTCCTCTTCCAATCAAGTTTAATGTTCAATTCCAACACTTTGATGGAATGTCCTCAAATATTATAGACCCTAGTCTCGTTTTAGTGACAATGTCCCTTTGATTCCTAAACTGCAACACTAATTCAAAGAACAAAGTCTTATGTCATTACAAATTTATCTTTGTGTCTTTTAATCATGGGGAATCATGCTTTTTGTGCCTTGTTCAAATATTATCCCTCATAGACCAAATTTTTTGTCACAATAGTCTTAGGCCTTTGCAAATCCTAGAGTAGTTAAAGTTTGATTAATGTCCACAACCTTCGGGTAATTTTAGATCAGATGCCACATTAGTCTCGTGCACTAGGGTTACCAACTGTTTAAGTATTTGAAAGTATTTTTGAAACTTATTTAAACCCTAGACTATTATTTGAAAAAAAGGATTGAGGGATTTTTCATAAAAAAATAAATGAACACAAAGCCAACTTCATCCTTAAACCCTTTTCTCAACTCACCCACAAAAATCACTCAGATATTTAGTGCAAGACCACAAAGTGACTTGTTATTGTCAAAGCAATGATTCTCTTTTATATTCAAAACAGAGTGTTGGTATAATTAAATAGTTCTTTAATCATAAAGAAAATGCACCATTCAAAAGAGAATTATTCCTTTAACTTCAAAACTTCATAGATCTAAAAATTTCCAACCACATGAAAAAACCAATATTCTTAAGGAAAACAACGTTTGAGAAGCATTCACTATTTTGTCAAAAACCTCTTATTAACATACATTACCATTTAGCACACCAAACAAAAGGCATATTTGCACCACATTTGAAACTATACCACTAAAGGGATGATGAGTTGGTCTGGCAGGCCCTACCTATCTAGCTCTCACCCTTGTTTAAAGATTAAATTTACAAAGCTAAGATAATCATAAAATAAAAAATAAATATGAATACGAACCTAGCATTAGAAATCCTTTGTATTAAGTCTAAACAATCCGTTTACATCAAGAGATAAAACCAAATTTAGTTGAGGAATGACACCTTCATACTAGCAACATCTACTTATCAGAGATACACTAACTTGATTTGAAACAAGGACTTAGCTTATATACATATTCAATAAAAAGAATATATTCTAATGAGCCAATCTATCATGAAAAAATTATCAAACAAATGAAAAATGCCTGCCATCAATAGGAACTTGATAAAAAAAATATCAGATCTGGTGATAGAGTCTTTGTTCTGGTAGGTAGTCCCTCCTTCTTCGGCTTGTCAGTAACAATAAGGGAGAGAAGCATGCCTTGACCAAAATCAATTCAAGATTGTTTTAGCTAACACTTGTAGTTCGAGCTACCACTTGCTTTTGTGTAAATCTCATGTTGGATTCATCCATTCACTCTTTGATTTCTAGTGTAGGAATTTCAAAAAAAGTACATTTCTTGATCTTGGTGCAAGAACTCAACAAATTGCAGGAATTGCACAAAATTGGTTTAATGACTTTTTATGATCATAATATTTTGGAAAATACATACAAATAAGTGAATTTGACTTAGAATAACAATTACCTATCAACTTATCCATATGATTGTAATTTAAGACGAATTACCATGACTATATAAGTTAGATAAGAAAAATGCTAGGAAAAAGGGAAAATTTTGGCAAAACATGGGAGTTAAGGGAGGGTAAAATAAGACAATTTATTCTCTTGACACTCATACACCATCAAAACATTGGCTACTTGTTCTTCCATGGAGATATAACTATAGTTGTTGGGCTTCACATCTTACCAGGGCTTTGGCCTTTCTAGGTGCCAAACATTTTATGAAGATAAGGTCTTTCACACTCTATCTTCATGACAAGGCATTTTAGCTCCTCGTAGTACCATGATATATCAAACTTTGATATTTCTATATCTTGTCAATTATCAAACAAGTTTATCATAAATAGGTTAATATGTCTTCTTTAAGGAGCCAAACTTCCTCAGAGCTGCTAGCACATGTCTTCTACATAGTTTTGCCTCATACTCTTTAAAGAGTTATATCAACTTTCTAATATAAATTCTATTCTCATGCTAGTACAAGCCATCAAAAGTGTTATCCATGTGTTCCAAGATCAAACCACATGATGAGCGCCAGAAATGGGTAATTATATGGGCTCATTTTGCCTCTTAATTCGACTTAATCCACCATTCTCATTAGTTTCTTGCATGTTTTTGAATATAGTTATGCTAATAGAGTGAATTGGGTTAGTCATTTTTCCATGTAGTCTAATATGTGCTTTATGCAGATTTTTTGGTCAATTTTGGACAAAGTCAAGGAATTTATGAGCAAATGGCAGCAAATACTTGAGGGAAATATGGAAGAGGATTTGTAGGGGGGTGTCTCCTTCATTTATGACCCCTTTCCTTGAATCCTCCATCAGCAACTCAGAGCACAAAGGACCACATTCCAAGGGGTAGCCGAGTAAGTAAAGGAAGACTGTTGTTTATCTCCAGTTCTGGGAAGGCGAGCTCCTTGATTTTAGGAGGACTGTTGGAGGAATCCATTTGTATAAATAAGGGGGCTTAGAGCCTCAGTAGGTTAGCCAGTCATTAGTAGAATTTTCGCACTTTTGTGCAACACTTGTTCAACTTATTTTCGAGTTCCTTTTTCAGAACAATTTATGTAATGTGACTATTATTTTTGATAATGGAGATGAAATAGTTTTTGAGCCAGCACTGATCTGTTTCAAAGGGTTGAAGCTCTTGGGTTAGGGCCCAACCCAAGCTTCCCAACACCTCTTGCTTTGTACTTATATGTTTTTGCTTCAGTTCATGAGTTAATTTCTATTACATAGATTCATTTTACTTTGTTAGATTAGGTTTCTTTTGATGGTTTGAATAGATGTTTTTGTTTCAGTTGCTCAAGTAGGTAGTACAGTGACAAAATAATATTCAAAAAGGCCAACAGTAGGTCCTGATCTCCTTTCTCTTTTTTTGGGACTATGATTTGAGGTCAAGGCACTATTGCTGCCACCAAAAATAGAGTTTTGCTCTCCCATGCAACTGCTAGTGTGATGACTTGATTCGGAAAGATTGATATATTGATTCAGATTCAATTTCCTAGATCATTTACTATTCTTTTATCATAGATCTCTATACATGCTTTTCTATTCAAAGGTTATTGTTCAACATTTTCTGTTTGTAGGTTAGAAATTAGGTGAAGCTAGAGAAATTTCTGTTTCCATGGTATAGTTAGTTCTTTCTTTGATCAGTTTTTGTAAGTAGATCTGCAGATCTCTTGAAGGACACCTCAACTCGCCATTCATCCATAAAGTAGCCAGCACCAACTCACTTCTCACATATTTCCCCAGTCATTTGCAACTTTTCGCCAATCTGCCCTAATTTATGTGTTTTTCTCCATAAGCTTCCCACTTGCCATTTGAAAAAATCCAACCATCATGTTCTTTCTTGATCTTCTTTGACAAGATCCAGACACCTGAACACCTTCATCTAGCCTTTAGTTACTATTTTCCATAATTTTTCCACCTTCAAAACTCCAAAAATAGCTCTCGGCCTCCTCTTGTAAATCCTCTTGTAGATCCTCCTGTAGATCCCCTGCAACCTCCTGCAGAATTTCTTGCGAATGATTTTTCAAAGTTTGATCGCTATGAAAGTCTTCAGAAGGGTACTAGGGGCTTCTTAGGACCTCTCCGCACCATCCTGCTCCTCTGCAAAAGCCAACTCCATCTTTCTTCACCACCAAACCTCTACACAATCATAACCAGATAAATCACAAGCATAATAATTTCACATAAAAACACTCAAAAGCACAAAAATATGTTTTCTTCTCATTTATTTTCAGAAGTAGCTTAAATAGATGCAATTTACCTTTTCAGTAGTCAATGTCACTCATTTCATCAGTTTTCATCTCTTTTCCTGCAAACATAGGGTTAGTGGGTAAATTAGGGTTTGCTTTTTACATTCCAGTTTTCTTTCTCTTTCTGCAAATAGAATAACCTCTGTAGAGTTAGCTTTCTTTCATCATAATTAAAAGCTTCTTCTCGAAACTCATAGAAGTTGGCTTGAGCTCCTAGTGATCTTGTGCCAGCTGACCAAGTGACAGCTTGCAGTAAGAGCTAGTACTTGTGCATACAACACCGTCACTTCCAAGTTTGTTATGAACTATCAGGTTGATAAAAGTAAAGTAGGAAGCCCCAGGAGTTGCAGCATTATTGCTGCAATACTGGTGCTCACCAATTTTTGGCACCGTTGCTGGGGAAGTGTCAGATTATTTCATGATTATTGCCTTCTTCTATTTTCTACTGCAACATTATGCTAAGTAGTTTATTTTAGCAAAAGTAGAGTAGTTGTTTCATTTCAATTCTACAATTTCAATTATGCAAAATTAGATTAGGCATTTCCTTCTTTCGTTTCAATTCTGCAATTTCCATTCCAGCAAAGTAGATTAGTCGTTTCCTGCTTTCATTTCATTTATGCAATTTCCATTCCAGCAAAGTAGATTAAGTCATTTCCTGCTTTCATTTCAATTCTGCAATTTCCATTCCAGGAAAGTAGATTAGTCATTTCCTTGCTTTCATTTCAATTTTGCAATTTCATTTCAGTTAGTTGCACTTTTTTGTTTAATCCATTTCAGTTTTGCAAGTACAAGCAGAAAAAAAACAAAAATCACCCAAAAAGATATTTCCTTTCATTCCTCGTAGGAACAGAGATAAGTTAGGGAAATACCTACCCAACACCCCCACCACATCACAAACTCACCCTTCTCTCTTCTTCGGTGGCAGTGATCCAGAAGAACCTATAGGGGAACCACCAGAGATATATGAAGATCCTATAGCAGAAGAAGAGCAAGAAACCATCCCTCCTAAGACCATGGCTGAAAACAGAAATGTTAGAGGGAATGGGGAAAGAGTAGAGGGTACCTTTCACATCTGAGAGACCAATGGGGACACTAAAATGAAGAACATAATTCCTTCAGCCTTACCTCACTTCCATGGGTTGACTACCGAAGATCCTGATACCTTTTTGTTTGAATTTGCTATTATCTGTCAAACCTATGACTATGTAGAAGATGAACAGAAGTTGAAACTGTTTCCTTCTACCCTCAAGGATGCGTCATTGCATTGGTTCATGGGGTTACCTGGCAATAGCATCACAACTTGGGCTCATATGTAACAAGCCTTTAATAACAAATACTGGGACTACTATAGGTCAAAGAATACCAAGGAGGAAATCTTCCGAATGACCATGGAAAGCAATGAATCCTTGGAAGATTATGAAGAGAGGTTTCAGCTTAGTCA
The DNA here is from genome assembly GCA_000404065.3 of Pinus taeda. Classification (NCBI taxonomy): domain Eukaryota; kingdom Viridiplantae; phylum Streptophyta; class Pinopsida; order Pinales; family Pinaceae; genus Pinus; species Pinus taeda. The sequence continues at coordinate 69,905 of APFE031357305.1, read as the reverse complement.
TAAAAGGGCCAGGTGCACACTTGAGCCCGAATCGTTGAAGTTGGTCCTGCTCAGAGGAGTCTCAGAAGACCTTCTAGATACCCTCCATTTGCTGGCTAGGGGGGACATCTACCAACTACCTTATGAAGACATAAAGACTGTGTCTAGAAACCATTCTAGGGCAGCCATAAAGAGAGGTAGGGGAAGTCAACCTCTAGCCGGTACATCCTCATCCAGTTCATCCCTTAGAGGTGAATTTGGAAATCTGGTGGAAGATTTTAAGAGCGAGATGATGTAGACTCTTGCCATGCAAATGAATACCTTGCATATCAAAAGGAAACAAGAAGAAGCAGAAAGGGCCTTGGCCATTTTTTGTCCTAGGTGCACCAAAAGGCATCGTAGGAACGAATGTCCATTGAACTCTATAGAAGTGTGTTTAGTCTGTGAAGAAGACCATTCTACAAATTAGTGCCCTTCCTTGCTCGGAATTAAAGCTGCATACCACGGAGACAAAGGAGCCACTGAACCACTCTATTTCATGAACCAAAGGAGGCCACATGGGCCCAGAACTTACCAGCAAGGAATGCAAGGGACATCCCAGACATATTACAACCCTAATCAAATCACTTCCATGCCTTCTTGGGGTACCCTTCCTTATCCTTCCTAGTCCACACCCCATCCTTGGTCATATCCATCTCAATACCATGCTCAACCAGCTACTCATTCATTCCACTCTTATGCTCAGCCACATCCTCAATGGAATGCACCTCATTAGGGGTGGAGGCCCTAGTACAACTCTCCTCCCGCTCTTTTGCCTCCACCACTCGCTCAACCACAACCATGGCCTCCTACTCCACCAAGGCAACCCCAAATATCTGCTCAACCGAACCCGAACCCCAATAACAGACAGGCCCAGTAGGTATATAGTGGGGAAACATCATGCCCGACCTATGTTGTGGAGATTCAGGAGATTAACCTACGATCTGGGAAGGTTCTCCCAGATAACTAGCCTCCCCCTAAGGAGGATGAGGAAGAAAAAGAGAAAAGTGAACCAAAAGCCACTCCACCCTTTCCTAAGAGATTATCTGGAGCAACACAACCTACCCCAGAAGAAACTAAACTTTTGGGAGAATTGAAACAGTTATGTGTAAAGATACCACTTCTCCAAGCCATAAAGGATGTGTCTATATACAACAAGATGATCAAGGAGAAGTGTTTCAGGCACCCAGGTATGCGCAGGAGAGATGATCCAACTATCAATGCCATAGGAGAACTATTTGACCTGATGTTGGGGCAGGTAATCTGTTCGAAATATCTATACCATAGAAGCCCTGTAGTCGATGTCCACTTCAATGGCACTATAATCCCCCATACCCTAATTGATCTAGGGGTTGCTATTAATGTGATGACCAAGGACACTATGCTCAAGCTCAACCTTCAAGGTTCCCTGAGAAAGACCACAACAGTACTATAGTTAGCAGACCGCTCCACCGTGACCCGTGAAGGGATTGTGGAAGATGTAATGGTTTCCATCGATTCTTGGGAGTACTCTACTGATTTCCTAGTTCTCCAACCAAAGGCAAAGTTCACTGGGTATCCTCTCATCCTGGGAAGACCTTGGTTGGCTACTGCATATGCCTACATCAGTTGTTGAGCTAGGAACATGACAATCAAGAATGGGCATATGTCCAAGCAGCTACTCCTATATCCTCCTGCCCAACCTTTGTTAGAACATGATTTACCTCTCTAGTTGGAGGAAGATGAGGATGAAGTTTATTCCGCACCACTGTGTGTAGTGGAAGCTACCATGGGAGGGGCACAAACCGAGGATGATCTTATTGAAAGCTTGATTCAGAATCCACCCCCCAATGTGTTGCCATTAGAAGAGCTGGTGGAAAAAACCCAAGCCAATCCTTTAGTTGATCTCTGTGTGGCTGACTCGACCTCTCTCTGAGTTAAGATTATGGAATTCAGCCTAGAAATAACCTTGAAGATCAACTCATCCCTATCCACCTCTAAGGAGAAAGCACTATGTAGCTTATTAAGAAACCACTTGGATGCTTTTACTTGGAGCTATAAGGAGTTGAAGGGAGTGCACCCTTTAGTCTGTACTGATCACATTTACATTAAGGAAGATTGCAAACCAGTTAGGCAGCCTCAAAGGAGGATGAATCCAACCCTTAAGGACATTGTCAAGGAAGAACTTCAAAAGTTACTGGATGCAGGATTCATCTACCTTATCTCTAACAGTGAATGGGTCTCTGCTTTGGTGCTCGTGCCAAAGAAAAAGGGGAAGTGGAGAATTTGTGTTGATTATCGGGAACTAAACAAGGCCACCAAGAAGGACCATTCTCCTTTGCCTTTTATAGATCAAGTGTTAGATGGCCTAACAAGGAAGAAGTTTTTCTCCTTCCTAGATGGGTTTAGCGGGTAAAACTAGATCCAAATCAGCCTGGAAGACCAAGATAAGAACACTTTCACTTGCCCTTGGGGTACCTTTTCATATCAGGTCCTTCCTTTCGGCTTGTGCAATGCTCCTGCCACTTTCCAGAGAGCAGTATTGAGTATATTTGCTGAATTGGTTCATGATGCAGTGGAAATCTATATGGATGACTTTACCCCTTATGGTTCTAACTTCCAGGAAGCTTCATCTAACCTGGGAAAAGTTTTGGACAAGTGTATTGAAATGAACTTGTTCCTCAGTCTTGAAAAATGTGAATTCCTGATGACTGAAGGGACTGTGCTAGATCATGTAATTTCTCAGCAAGGATTACAGGTGGACCCCAACAAAATTGCCATCATCCAAAGGGTCCCACCTCCTCAAAAGGTAAGAGATGTTCGAAGTTTCCTAGGTTTAGCAGGGTATTATAGAAAATTCATTAAGGATTTCAATAAGGTAGCCTCTCCATTGTTTGGTATTTTGGGAAAGGATGTTGAGTTCATATGGACTAACAACTGTCAAGAGGCTCTGGATACCTTGAAAAGTAAACTGGTGATTGCCCTAATTTTGAGAGGTCCAAACTAGGCCCTACCTTTCCACATTCATACAAATGCCTCGAACAAAGTGATAGGAGCAGCCTTAGGGCAAGTTGATGAGAAGCTGCCTTATGCCATATATTTTGTAAGTAAAAACTTGTCCTAGGCAGAATTAAACTACACTGTAATCGAAAAGGAGCTCCTAGTTGTAGTCCATTCCCTAAATAAGTTCAAACACTACATCACCGGCTATCAAACATTTGTACACACTGATCATGCTGCAATTAGGTATTTAATGAACAAACCAGATGTAAATGCTTGCATTATTAGATGGTTGCTTTTAGTGCAGCAATTTGATTTAACCATTGTTGATAAGTTGGGTAAGGAAAATGTTGTTTCTAATTTTTTGTCTAGAATAAATCTGCCTGCAGGTGAAGAAGGAATGGTGGATGATCAAATGCTAGATGAACATGTATTTGCTATCTTAGTACTCTCTCCATGGTTTGCTGACATAGAAAATTACTTGGTTTCTACACAGTTCCTGCACACCTGTCCTCAAAAGAGAAGAGCAAGATTGTGAGGAAAATTGCCCCTTTCACTTGGATTGGGGGCAATCTCTTCAAACTTCGTCCGGATCAGGTTTTGAGGAGATGTGTCAGGGAGGAGGAAGTTTTTGACATTCTCCTAACCTGTCATGATGGGCCCTATGGGGACCATTTTGCAACAAAGAGGACTACCTTCAAAACCCTGCAAGCAGGTTACTACTGGCCCACTTTTCATCAAGATGTAAGGAGATATATCAGCCAATGTGACCGATGTCAAAGGATGGGGAAACCTACTCCAAGGGATGAGATGTCCCTGCAACCTCAAGTGACTTTCGAGCCATTTGAGAAGTGGGGCGTGGAGTTTGTGCGTCTTGTCAACCCTCCTTCAAAGTAGAATTCTTACATCATTGTGTGCACTAATTATCAGACAAAATGGGCAGAAACAAAGGCGATCAAGGCAACAACAGAAGAAAAAGTAGCTGAGTTTTTTAGAGAGAATATATTTTACAAGTTTGGATATCCAAGAGAATTAGTCACAGATCAAGGGATTCAGTTCACCTCCAATCTAATTGAAGACCTGCTTAAGCACAGAACTTCCAACCCTTATCATCTGCAAGCAAATGGATAGGTGGAAGTCACTAACAAAGCTTTGGAAGGGATTTTGACCAAGGTAATGAGCAGTAGCAGAAAACATTGGGCAGATCGATTGGTTGAGGCCACCTGGGCTTATAACACCACCTGGAAGACCACCACAGGGTTCACACCCTATGAGCTAGTCTATGGGAAGAAGGCTTTGTGGTTAATAGAATTTGAATATAACACACTAAGGATGGCAGCTCAGCTAGACCTAGATCTCGGCCATGCACAAAAGGAGAGGTTATTTCAGCTAAATGGATTGGATGAACAAAGATTGCAGGCCCTTCTCCACTCAGAGGTAGTCCAGCTTCAAAGGAAAATATGGCATGATAGACACCTCAAAGAGAAACAATTCCAGGAAGGAGATTGGGCACTACTGTATCATTCAAGGTATAAAGATTTCAAGGGAAAAGTGAGGACAAGATGGCTGGGACCGTACACAGTAGAAAAGTGCAATGATAATGGTCCAGTTCTGATCAGGACCATCGATGAAGAAGCCGTCCCCATGCTTGTCAATGGGCATAGGTTGAAAATCCATAGGAATTCACTATCCAAGCAAGAATTCATTGAGAATCTAAGTAAAGTAGTGTTGGTAGTGGAGCAAGTCTCTACCTCCACTCCACCCACACCCTAAAAAATAAAAGAGAGAAAAAAAAGAGAAAAGAAAAATGAGAAGAATAAAAGATCCCTAGGTGAAAACCTCCTCTTGGAGGTGCCCAGGGTAGGTAGTAAGGGTGAAAACCTCTTGGAGGTGCCCCAACTGTCTCTTTAAAAAAAAAGAGAGAGAAGAAAGAAAAAAAAGAAAAAACAGGAACAAAAAATTGACTTCTTTTGAGTGCATTGCAGATTGTAGGAGGGCCACAGAAGAAAAAGGGACATGGCCAAGCCAAATACACCTCTGATAGATCATTTCTCCATCGCTATTATCTTTTCCCAATCCCTGGTCTCACTTTTTCTGGAAAACTATTCATCCTACAGGAGGCTCTGTGCATTCTACAGGAGGCTCCTGTAGAAATCACAGAGAGCTCGAAACTAAGTCCAGAAAAGGATCAGAGGGCTAGAAACTTGTCCAGAAGACCTGTGGACCCCCATACCACCATTCATATTCCTAACCCTCCATTCCATACCTGCACCACTACATTTCCACTCACTTCTTTCTTCCCTGCACAAAAAACATAGAAATCTTGTTTCTTTTGTTTAAAAAAAATGAAGAATAAAACAATAGCATCCTTAACTTATCTCTTACCTAGTGCATACCAGCTACTTTTCCTTGACTGAAAAAACCTTCCTCGGCTACCTCTTCAGTCCCTGATCAAGCCTCAAGGAAAAGTTTTAGAGGGAGAAGCAGTTACAGGAAATCCTGTAGGATTCCTGTAGCAGTTGATCCCCTTAAAAATCGAGCTCTAGAGACAGGGTCAATGCAGCCACAGATGTATAAAACTTGCAAGGAGCCAGACTTGATTAAAGATCACCAGTACGAGGTAGCTGAGCCACCAATTTAGAAGCCACGGGCGCCAACAACAACAATCCATGAATAAAATGCCAAAGTCTGAGCATGCAACAACATGATAGCGACTAACAGGTAAGTGACTAAACTTGTTCCTCTGTTGCATGAGTATAATTTAAAAACTACCTGGACAAGTGAGATGGTTGCGATTAAATGAGATTGGTGGCCATCTAACTGGTCACCCTCGTCCAATTCAAGCAACACCCCTTGTCCAGTTCAAACAACACCTCGTCCAGTTCAAACAACGCTTAGTGGGTGCAATCGGCACATGTGTTCAGTCAACTCAGAAACAAACTAAAAATAGGTAGTGGCGGCATATAACAGGAATGATGGAAATGATTTCGGGCAAGCGGCATGAAGTTTCATAATGGTACTGAAGTAGGGACCACCGGTTCAGATGAGGGTAACGTACCCTTCCTGCCACCTTACCTCATCACTGCAGAACACTCCCGTAAGCTTAAGTACACTGTAGTTGACTGCCTCCACCACCTTTGTTTTCATTGTATCGATGAGCTCTCAGCTGTAGCAACCTACCTACCACCTCTAGAGCCTCAAAACAGTTGCTCTCTATCAGTTTCAAAACCCTTTCGCTTATCGGGCTCTACAAGAGCATTATCGGACTCTACAGGAATGAAAACACAGACCTACAGGAGCCTTTCTATAGGAGGGTCAGTGAGTAGCACTGCAGAGGAAAATTCAGGATTTTATGGCAAATTCAAGCTCGAAGAGGTAGGCTTTGTGTAGACCCCCTTTGCATTTCCATCTCTACAAAGGGTGGTGTGATTTCAAGCGAGGTATTGAGTTAAAAAAGGGAAGGAAAGTGAGAACAGAGTCTGCTTGTGTTTTTTTTTTAAATATATATAGTTTCTCCATTTACTCTTTGCACTGAAATACTGTCTCTTTCTCCTCCGTGGTATTCCCCTCTGTAAAGAGATGATGCAACTCTAGAGAATTAAGCCGGTAAAAAAGTGGATTTGCATTGGGTAGTTTGCTTATTTTGTGAAAGGAAAAAACACTTTCTTGTATACTCTCTATTTTTTTAAGATATTGTTTCCCTCAAATAGACTGAGAAGTAAATTAAGTTTAAGAACATAGTTTGGAAGGAAGGAACGTTGCAATTTGTTTTTGTTAAAAAGAAAGAAAACCTCAGCTGTTTCTCTGTTTTGAGGTTTGAAACTTGCTGCCTTCCTCCTCCTCACCTAAGAATTTCCAGCAGTCTTTGAACATCATGACAGGGGGTTTTATGAGGAAGGAGCCTCTGAATTCAACTAAGCTACATGAACATCTAGAAGTGGTAGCCCTCTTTACTAGGGAAAATTGGATGCCTTTCTTTGAAAAATGTCATGGCTATGATGAGGAAGTCACATAGGAATTTTTATTGTCTTTAAAACCTCACTCAAAAACCCATGCCACTGTCAGTTTTAGGGGTTTAACCATAGAACTAACACTGGAATTCATCAGTAGGGTCACTGGTCTCCCCCTTGGACTCCCCTAGAGCAAGGAAGAAAAACCACTGGGCCAAGTTGCCAAGAAGACCTTTTTCTAGCCTAATGAACATGCTGTGGAGGATAAGAATGGCATCAGGAGGACAAGTATACCTTATCCATGGGGTGAGGTCAGTTATCAGATCATGAAATACATCTCTTGTGAAGGAAGATACAACATAGTTTATGGGTACCATTTCAAACTGTTACATGAATTAAGATATGGCATGGACCTCCCTGCATCCAGAAAACTTAGTATTCCATATTTTCTAGCACCAAATTGAAGGCAGGGGTTCCAGACGAATTGGCTCACCACGGGCTAATTAAATTGCTGGTGGAGGATGCCCTCCACACTTACACAATCCCCATAGCCTAGGAGATTTTCAGGAACATGACTAGAGAGGATGATATAAAAACTCTCACTGATAACCTCAGTCCATCTGGAAGTGAAGAGGAGGAACAAAAAGGGGAAGATGAGAAGGAAATCCATGAAGAAGAAAAGAACACTCAATTGGAAGAGGAGGAACCCCACACAGAAGAAGAAGGAAACTAGATAGGAGAGGAGAAACATGACAACACCAAATATGAGCCTAAAGCATAGAAGAAGAAAGAATCAAAAGTAGAAAAGGGTAAAACCACAACAGAGAAAAAGAAGAGACCAAGAATTGAAAAGAAGAAGCGTAAGACAATTCAGAAAAAGGTTGCCACAGGAAAAGCCGAAACTAAGCAAGCAGAGGAGCAAACAAAACCAAAGACAACAGAAGAAAAATCAACAGAAACAAGAGAAACAACAGATGAAGAAGAAGAAGCAAAGCAAGAAGAAGTGTCTCCTAAGACACTAGCAAGAGAGGCAGCAGCTGTTCTTGCTACACTTAGTACTGTAGCCAAGCCCAAAGGAAAAAGGAAGAGATAACCATCTATGCGCTTCAAGGCTCGAAAGAGCACCAGAATAAAGATGGGGAAGCCTCAACCACCTTCAAAGGAGCCTATCATCATTGAGGATGTCCCTATTGCAATAAAGGAGGAATCTCCATCCAAAACCTCCATCACTTATGAAAGAGGAAGTCCTAAGACCTCTACCTAGAAAGAAAGGATCAAACTAATGGACTCTAAAACAGTTCTACAGGATGCGCAAATCTCTCTACAGGAGACATTGGCAAAGCTCCAAGAGACTGAAAAAATTGAAAAGAAGGCAGAAGAACAAACCCAGGAGGAAGACAAGGCAAAAGAGATACCAGAGCATGGACCTCAGCCTAACTTAGGCTCTTACTACAACCTTCTAGAAGGGGGGCAGATCATGCCACAAAAGTTTGCAATCCTTCTTTTCTTTGAGCTGGAAAAGGAAAGAGTAAGGACCCATACATGGATGTAGGTTGCAAAATCAAGAGGGGTGGAATACATTAGGCACATGGAAAACAAATTGAGGGAAATGGGCAAAGAATTGAGCATGGTCAGGCATATAGAAAGCATCAGAAGAGCTCAATTAGAGGTAAAAAATGAAATTCTAAAGAAGCAACTGCAAGAAAGGGAACCTCAAGGAGGAAATGAGCTATCAATATTGAAAAGATAGCAACAGGAAGAGGAACCCCAGGCAGACAGTGAGATATTAATAAGATAGCAACATGAAAGGGAATCCCAGGCAGAAAATGAGGTGTTGATCTTGAGAAGACAGCTACAGGAAAAGGAAGCCCAATTAGCCTGCATGGCCAGCTACGCTATGGAGGCATTACAGTGCAGGCAACCAACCTGATCATATGCAGTGTACCTCAAGGATCAATGGCTCCAATTTCAGGTCAAGAAACTGGCCCAGAGGAGCACAATACCTTTTCAGGAATATGGCCAATTCATGCATCTATGTGATCCCAATTCAGCTGAGGACAAAGCGAAGCTAGTAGAGTTTTACTTGCACAACATGGCCCTTACTAATATGAACATATGGGATCCCAATGCTACGTTGGGAGACTTGTAGTTGATGGCCATGGCATCTTGGATGAGCCATGAAGACAAAAGGGCAGCAGAAATCCAAAAAATGATGGCAAAAGAGCTGAATGAACCCCTGATGGTTAGAGCAGAACCAACAAACCCCATGGCTCTCATCTATGCCCACCAACACCTTGCAGCTAATCCTCAAGTTGTCCTAGACTATGTTGATAAGTAGGCCTAGGCTATTGCACATTTCGAGGACATGGAGAGATTGTTTGGAGATGAATGCATTCATGCTTGCATGAGAAGGTGGAACACATCGCCACACAGCCTACGGATCAAGGAGTATCACTCCCCAAACACGATGAGGGAAGCCATGAGGAGAGTGCCACTGTATAAGCACTCTATGCAAAGTTTGAAGGCCAATTGGATTGGCCTCAAATTCAGTCCTCCACTGCTACTAGGATTGCTGGAAGGAGTAAAAGAGGAGGAAGAATAGAAACAATGGGAAGAAGTGGATAGAAAGGCAAGATTCCATGATAAAGAGGAAGATATCACATTAGAATCATGGGATGTCAGGGAATCTATCTGAGCCATCAAGGATGAAGAGTTAGACTAGTTGCTCAGAGCATGAGCAACCCATTCAGTAGGGGGGTGATGATGGGCCCCAGAAATGGGTAATTATATGGGCTCATTTTGACTCTTAATTTGACTTAATCCACCATTCTCATTATTTTATTGCATTTTTTTGAATATATTTATGCTAATAGAGTGAATTGGGTTAGTCATTTTGCCATGTAGTCTAATATGTGCTTTATGCAGATTGTTTGGTCAATTTTGGACAAAGTTAAGGGATTTATGAGCAAATGGTAGCAAGTACTCGAGGGAATTAGGGAAGAGGATTTGTAGGGGGATGTATCCTTCATTTATGACCCCTTTCCTCGAATCCACCATCAGTAAATCAGAGCAGAAAGGTCCACATTCCAAGGGGCAGTCGAGCAAGTAAAGAAGGACTGCCGTGTATCTCCAGTTTTGGGAAGCTGAGCTCCTTTATTTTAGGAGGACTATTGGAGGACTCCATTTGTATAAATAAGGGGGCTTAGAGCCTCAGTAGGTTAGCCAATCATTAGTATAATTTTCGCACTTTTGTGCAACACTTGTTCAACTTATTTTCGAGTTCCTTTTTGAGAATAGTTTGTGTAATGTGACTATTATTTTTGATAATGGAGATGAAACAGTTTTTGAGCCAGCACTGATCTCTTTCAGAGGGCTGAAGCTCTTGAGTTAGGGCCCAACCCAAGCTTCCCAACACCTCTTGCTTTGTACTTATATGCTTTTTCTTCAGTTCATGAGTTAATTTTTGTTACATAGATTCATTTTACTTTGTTAGATTATGTTGCTTTTGATGGTTTGAATAGATTTTTTTGTTTCATTTGCTCAAGTAGGTTACTGCAGTGATAGGATAAGATTCAAAAAGGAAAAAAACAAGCTCTGATCTCCTTTCTCCCTTTCTGGGACTATGATTTGAGGTCAAGGCACTACTGCTGCCACTAAAAACATAGTTTTGCTGTCCCATGCAACTGCTAGTGTGATGACTTGATTCGGAAAGATTGATATATTGATTTAGATTCAGTTGCCTAGATCATTTAATATTATTTTACCATATATCTCTCTGCATGCTTTTCTATTCAAAGGTTACTGTTCAACATTTTCTGTTTGTAGGTCAGAAATTAGGTCAAGGTAGAGAAATTTCTGTTTTCATGGTATAGTTAGTCCTTTCTTTGATCAGTTTTTGTAAACTTAGATGTGCAAATCTCTTGTAGGACACCTTAGCTCAGCATACATCCATAAAGCAGCTAGCACTAGCTCACTTCTCACATATTTCCCCAGTCATTCGCAACATTTCGCCAATCTGCCCTAATTTCTGCATTTTTCTCCATAAGCTTCCCACTTGCCATTTGAACAAATCCAACCATCACGTTCTTTCTTGATCTTCCTTGAGAAGCTCCAGGCACCTCAATACCTTCATCTAACATTTAGTTACCCTTTCCCATCATTTTTCCAACTTCAAAACTCCCAAAATAGCTCTTGGCCTCCTCCTGTAGATCCTCTTGTAGATCCCATGCAACCTCCTGTAGAATTTCCTGTGAATGATTTTTCGAAATCTGATCACTATGAAAGTCTTCAGAAGGGTACTATGGGCTTCTTAGGACCTCTCCACACCTTCCTCCACCTCTGCAAAAGCTAACTCCATCTTCCTTCGCCACCAAACCTCTGCACAATCACAACCAAATAAATCACAAGCATAATAATTTTACAAAAAAACACTCAAAAGCACAAAAAGATGTTTTCTTCTCATTTATTTTTAGAAGTAGCTTGAATAGATGCAATTTACCTTTTCAGTAGTCAATGGCACTCATTTCATCAGTTTTCATTTCTTTTCTTGCAAACGTAGGGTTAGTGGGTAAATTAGGGTTTGCTAGGGTTTTCTTTTTACATTCTAGTTTTCTTTCTCTTTCTGCAAATAGAATAGCCTCTGTAGAGTTAGCTTTCTTTCATCATAGTTAAAAGCTTATTCTGGAAACTCATAGAAGTTTACTTGAGCTCCTAGTGATCTTGCACTAGTTGACCAAGTGACAGCCTGCAGTAAGAGCTAGTACTTGTGCATATAGCACCGTCGCTTCCAAGTTTGTTACGAACTACTGGGTTGATAAAAGTAAAGTAGGAAGCCCCAGGAGTTGCTGCATTATTGGTGCAATACTGGTGCTCACTACCACATAGTTGTGGGTACATCATAAAGCAAACTTTCCTTCTAGCTTCTTCACATGATTTTTGCAATATGTTATACAAGGTAGCCAAATCATATCCCAAGCGGATCACCAATATCAAATTTTCCAAATTATAACATCCTCTTAGTGAGTCTATCATGTCAAATTCTACTATTTTCTCCCTCTAAAGTAAACATTTTTTTTCATGTTGTATCTTCATATTGCAACAAGGTTCTGCTTTAGCTTTCAATTATCAATGTGTTCCTAGAATGAACTCATTAGCTGGAAGCGTTAATATCATTAGGGTCCTTTCAACTCCCTTTTTCCATCATGCTCATCATTATCAAGGAGTCATCATAAAGCATGAGTCTTTCTTTTCCATCATTCTCATTTTTCTTTTCATAATTTTGAAAACCTTCATTATGTGCCTGCAATTCTCATTAACAAGTACAACCAAGAAAGATATGCATAGACAAAAGCATGATGTCAATTCCATCAATCTAGGGTTTCCATTATTTCTCAAAAGTGTATTTCCAGAGTTTTAGTCATAAACCATAGACATTCCTTAATCCATCCCTTATCGATGTTTTTAATTTTACCGAGGACACCCATTCCTAGGGTATTCTTGGGCATCAAAACCTAGTTAAAATATTTTCTTCAATGAATTTCATAACAACTGTATCTGTGGAAGTTTGAGTTGGAATTGCATCCACCCATTTAGAAAATTAATCCACAGTTGTCAAGATCCACTTATGTTAGGAACTTGATGTTGGATGACTTTCTCCTATAAAGTCCAATCCCCAATGAATGAATTATTCTTCATAAAAGACTAGAACCTAGGGTAAAGGAGGCAATTTTTGTTTCTTAGCAAACATCTGACACGTTTTACAGACTTTGACTGCTACATGGAAATTAAAAATGATATAGGCCAATAGAAACCAACCTTTTGGATGTTATGGGTTGTTTTCTTTTGACTATAATGTCCTCCACAAGCACGAGCATGGAATTCATCAATAATGTTTTGTACTTCCTCCTTTGTCAAACACAACAATAATACTCCAACAGGGTCTTTCTGTTAGGTCCCTGTAATACTAGTGCATTCCCTTATTATTATTATCATTGTAGCCCCTTATTGTCATTTTTGTGCCCACGTTGTCCCCATATTGTTATTATTGTGCCCCATAGAAGGCCACTATTGTTATTGTTATGCCCTTACATTATTATTGTTATGTCGACTCTGATTATATTGTGACCCCGTAGACTCCTATATATATAAAGGAGGTCTTTTCATTTGTATCATCCAAAAATTGTACATTTGTGTAATGTAAAGGAGGTTTCCCCCTCGAAGAGGCTGATTTTGAAGTCGTTTATCTATCTTTTCTTCTATTTTGTGAGCTGGTTGCATAACATTTGTTATCAGAGCTTTGGATTCTAGGGTTTTGCTGCTTCAAAAAAGGTCATAGTGGAAGTTTAGATATAAATTATTTTATACGAAGTTTCAAAAGATGAAATTAAAACCCATTTGAGCTAAAATATTGATGAACATCGGGTACAAATTTCAAATCATTTTTCACTATATTGGCGGAGATATGATCCAAGCAAGTTAGGGTTTTCAGGCTCCCCAATTATATCTCAAACAGGTGACCTGGGGAAACTCATCATAACTTTCTTTTTGAGCATTCAATTGAAATTTTGTAAACATTTATAGAAAGAAGATGGAATGTAGTTTTCTGTATATCGTTTCCATGTCCAAAGGTAAAAACAGTGACATGTGGCACTTCGTACAAGTTCTCTCTATTGAACTAGTCTATAATCAGGTCATCGTGGGAGATTTGGAATAACTATTTCTTGAAGAATCCAATATTGATCAGACTTGAAGGGTTGGATAGAGGAGTCAAATGGATACCTCGGGATGAAATTGCAAACCTTGGAGATCAGAAATTACAAAGATACAACAGATTCAATATCGAGTTCCTACAAAGAAAAAAAATGTGTGTAGTATTTTTAAAATTTCGCATAAGTTCGGTTTGAAAAATTAGTTTGAAGGAATTCAAAGGGAATAATGAAGCATAATTATCATTAATTGATGCCTTGAAGAAAGAAAATGGAAACATCTATTAAGCAACCTAAAAGCTCTAGCATGACTCATGAAGAAGAGGAAGAAATGCAACATGATATATCAAAATTACGAGACCAAATGCAACAAATTTCAATCTCACAAAAAGTAACATAAGCTAAGATGGATGGTTTAAAGAAAGACATGGGAGCTAAGATGAATGACATGGAAGCTAATATGGATGGCATTATGGATAGTTTAAAGAAAGGCATGGAAGCTAAGATGAATGGCGTGGAAGCTGAGATGGATGGCGTAGAAGCTAAGATGGATGGTTTAGAAGTAAACATTGAAGATTTGAAGAAAGACATGGAAGGTTTGAAAGGAGGTTTGGAAAAGTTGCTACAAGAAATTCTTCCTAATGGCGAAAAGGCAGTACAGGAAACTCATAATGAGAATGAAAGAAATGTTAGTCATGATTTCATAGACTCTAAGGTTGGATTGAAGACCCACCATGTTCCAAAGATCGATATGAGGAAGTTTGATGGGCAAGGATCTCGTAACATGGATACTACAGATGGAGCAATATTTCGATCTCCATAATGTGCAAAATACACAAAATGTACGCATTGTGACTTTATATTTGGAACCCAATTAGTTGGTATGGTATTGATAGATTTTCTCTCATAAACAAATTGTCACTTGGGAAATTTTTACGGAAGAAATGAGAGCACATTATGAGGATACAAAAGGCAACACCTTTTTTAGCCAATTGATAAATCTCAAACAAAAGGGTTCAATGGTGGAGCACATTGAGGACTTCCAAAAATTGAATATAAGGGTAAAAGATATTCCAGAGGATCATATCATTGATGATTTCATAGGGAATTTAAAGGATAACATCCAACATGAGGTGCACCTTTGGGAACATGATTCATTGGAGAAGGCATTCAAGTTGGAAAGAAAAATTGAAAGAAAAATTATGACAACAAGGAATCCTACCAATCACAACTATAAATATGGAAGTGTTTTTGCCCCTAGCTTTCCACAACCTACAAGGTTGACACCACAACAATTGGAAGAAAAAAGAGAAAAGGGGCTTTGTTACAGTTGTGATAGAAAATACAATACAGGTCATAAGTGTGCTGAGAAGACATTATTTTACATATATTGTGAAGAGGAAGAATAAAAGGAACAAGAAACATCAAAAGAAGAGGATACAAACTAGGAACAAATCCTAGAGAAAGAAGAAATAAATTCGACCATATCTTGTAATGCATTGGCCAGAATTACCACTCCTCAAACTATCATGATAGAAGGACATATCAGGAAGAAAAAGGTAATAGCATTGATTGATTTGGGCAGTACCCATAATTTTATTCATTGTAAGGTAACGAAGGAATTGAATTTCTTCCTATATCCAACACTAGAGTGTCAATTGACGGTTGCAAATGGAGGAACCATAAATTTCTCTGGAAAGTGCCATAATATCAATCTATCCATGGGAGAATATGTGTTGAATAGTCCAAATCTTTCCATTGCAATGGGTGGTGCTGATGTTGTACTAGGAGTCCAATGGCTACAATCTTTGGGTATGACATCTTTTAATTTTCAAGAACTTTTCTTGATTTTTTTTTTTGGGAAGGAAAGAAAGTTGAATTATGTGGTATAACAGGAAAACTAGGAAAGACAATCATCTCTAATGGAATGACAAATATTTTGAAGAAATAACAATGGGGTGTAATTGCACAATTATGCTCAATAAAGGTTCAAACATCAAAATCATCTATTTTCCAGATCTCCAAAAAGCCTTGGACAATTATTTCATAGGTATTTGAGACTCCCAAGGGCCTCCCACCTATTTGTGATTATGACCATTCTATTCATTTGATTCTAGGAATTGTTCCTCCAAACATCAGACCTTACAGATATCCCTATGCGCAAAAGAGTGAAATTGAATATACGATTGTAGAAATTCTAGAGGTTGGTATAATTCAACCTAGTTAAGGTTCTTTCTCTGCTCCAATAGTATTGATGCACAAGAAGGATGGATCATGGCACATGTGTCTATATTATAGGGAGCTCAACAAGCTCACTATTAAAGATAAATTTCCCATTCCTGTCATTGATGAATTATTGGATGAATTACATGGATCAATTTACTTCACCAAGTTGGATCTTCATTTAGGATATCATCAAATCATAATGAAGACTGAAGACATTTCGAAAACAGCATTTAGAACTCATGAGGGTCATTATGACTTTTTGGTCATGCCTTTTGGCCTTACCAATGCACCTTCAACGTTTCAAGGGTTGATGAATTCAATTTTCAAACCATTCCTTAGAAAATTTGTGTTAGTATATTTTGATGATATACTAATCTACAGCAAGTCTTGGAAGGATCATGTTGAACATGTTGACAGGTCTTGGAAGGATCATGTTGAACTTGGAAGGATCATGTTGAACATGTTGACAGGTCTTGGAAGGATCATGTTGAACATGTTGACAGGGTGCTACAACTATTGGAGGATAAACAATTATATGCAAAAATATCCAAATGCTTCTTTGGAGTCCAAGAGGTGGAATATCTGGGTCATATTGTATCTCAT